>JAHBCN010003396.1:114837-148565 GCA_019359885.1 Listronotus oregonensis | reverse complement strand
CAAAAATTAAATTCCACTACATATGTATATTTTTTTCCTTAATATGTTACATTTTAATATTTAATCTATATTTTTAAATAAGTGTTATTTGTTTTTATATTTTATTCATAGGTAATAACTTTTATTTTGTTGTTGAAATTTTCATTATTTTTATTAGACATTTATATTTTATAATGATTTATTTGCAGTATTATTTACCCTTTATATTATTTAATTGTTATACTTTTATATTTTTAACCAAATCGTATACGGGAATAGGTTTCAGTTTCGATCCATTTACTTCGAAGGCAAAATAACGTTATTGAATTCGTTCTCAAATAACTACCTACAATAACTTTTAACTTTATTCCTTATCGTTCCTGAATAACGAGCAGGCGCACAATCTCGGTACACGGACGGCCTTATATATAAACTATATACTCGCAGCGACCTGAGGTCAGATGATGCAGTTCTCTCGTTCTTTGGTAACGAGTTATTGCGAAAGTTAATAATTTCGTTTCGTTCTAGAAAATAACGTTCTAAAATAACGTTACCCAAATAACCCCACCTCTACTGTCAACTTCATATTATAAACCTTGCCGAGCAGGGTTTGGATGTCTAACGGTTAACCGAAGCGGTACCCTAGTTCCAGCCTTCGCGGAAACTTAGGTAATCTAGCCTAAAGAGTTGAAGCTCTGGCTAAGTCTGACACAATTTGCCTGCGGTAAAGCCATAAAAGAAAACAAGACAGCTTTCAAACCATTTTTAATCCCATTCAACAGTATTCTATAAACTACGTTTAAATTGAGGCCGGATTCACTTTGTTTGACCTACAAAAAGACTAGGATTTTTTCGCGACTTACCGTTTTTAACTACTGGTTGATAGCAGTTCTTTCCCCCACCATTCTAACCGTGTTTAACCCGCCTATCCTCGCAAAAACAAAGCGGTTTACGTATGTCAACTTACATACTAATCGTTTAATACACTTTTAAGTTTAAATTTAAATGTAAGGTCTTTGGAAAATTAAGAAATAAGTCGAAAAGATAATATATAAACCAAATTTTTCATTTAATAAAATATTAGATGTTTCCAAGTCAACTATAACAAGTAAATTTTTCCTTTATGATTTAAATATAATTGCACTAATTCATCCATTTGAAAATTAACTAATAAACCAAAAAATCTGCAATCCAAATAGTTGTTAAACCATAGCAAAAAAACATCACAAGAACCAAAACAATAGAAAAGCCGCGAATCCTCCATTATTTTAAATTGAAACTTGACATAACCATTATTAACGCTCCTCCTGACTAGTGGCGATAGCGGTAGATACTGGGTACAAAGTAATGACGTAGATACTAACGTCAGAACCCCTTTCCCCCCTACGTTACCGCTTCTCGCGAAAATAATCCGGTATGTTAACTGTCCTAACAATGTTCAACGCGGTATGTCCCAAAAATTCGATGAATATGTGCTTTAAAAATACAGATGGATATTTTCGCGACTTACCGTTTTTAACTACTGGTTATAGCGTTATTTCCCCACCATTCTAACCGTGTTTAACCAGCCTATCCTAAAAAAACGGTTTACGTATGTCAATTACTACTAATGGTTTAATACACTTTTAAGTTTAAATTTAAATGTGAGGTTTTTGGAGAGTTAAGAAATAAGTCGAAAAGATAATATATAAACCAAATTTTTCATTTAATAAAATATTAGCTGTTTAATCAACTATAATAAGTAAATTTTTCCTTTATGATTGTAATATAACTGTATTAATTCATCCATTTGGGAATTAACTAATAAACCAAAAAATCTGCAATCCAAATAGTTGTTAAACCATAGCAAAAAAAAACATCACAGAACCAAAACAATAGAAAAGCCGCGAATCCTCCATTATTTTAAATTTAAATTTGACATAACCATTATTAACGCTCCTCCTGACCAGTGGCGATAGCGGTAGATACTGGGTACAAAGTAATGACTAGATACTGACGACAGAACACCTTCCCCTACGTTCCGCTTCTCGCGAAAATAAACCGGTATGTTAACTGTCCTAACAATGTTCAACGCGGTATGTCGCCAAAATTTGATGCAGGATTTCTTTTGTAACATGACACAACGAATACAAGGTATGATATATAGGCTTTCCAAAATTGGTTTGGTTTGCTCATGACTTCATTTTAGACAAATAAGTTGGTATAAGTGAAAGGCGCCAAATTGAAAGTTATTTTGTTTTTACCAGCATTGAATGCAGAAAAAAATATTTTAGAGCAATTGGAAAATCTCAAAAAGCCCTTTAATCCAAGTAAAAGCATAACTTTCGGGCCGTTTTTACCCGGGAATGCAGAGGGTAAGGGGTATCCGATGGCAGGCAGAGGGGCGGTGCGGTAATATTATATTAAATTTATACATAATTATATATTAAATACCACTATTCTATATTATTTGAATACCTACTACAATACTATTGGAATATTATTTATTATATGGGTTTTTTGTTAAAAATAACGACTAAAGCAACGTTAAAAAATATTAAAAATAATAAAATTTTAATAAATTTTTTATTTTTAAATTTAATTGTCAGAAGGAAGAATTTTAGAAAGGTGCGTCAGTTTCTTTCCAATTGGTGCGTTTAACTTAAAAACTATAAGCCTCCAACAAAATTTGACTTTAATTCGTCGTAATTTTCTCGAAAGTTGCTTCCTCTCCAATTTTGACTAAATTTGGTATATGGGGGTTTTTGGGGCCTGACTACGAATCTGAAAAATTATTTTTTGGGAACGTTTCGTTTTCAGATATTAATCATCAAAGTTGAAAATAAACCAACCTCATTTTCATATATTTCCCCCTCTTTTTGTACACAATTCTTGATTTTTCACTAAAGTGGCACACAATATTTTAAAACACCTTTTTTAAAAACCCTTTTATTTTTATTTATTTTACACCTTTTTTCATTAATTGAAAACATTTTTCTTGCGTTTCCTTTTTTGGTCTAAAACCTTTTTTCTTTGCCCGCGTGCATTGTGATCCTTCTACGCCGACCGACAGAATTGGAGCGACAAAAAAGTTTTTAGCCTTATCGACTTTTTCTTTTCGTACGCTTGTTCGCACTGCCGAGCGGCAAGGCTGCCTCTGAAAGGTCTATGCCCGGTTTTCGACGAGGTTGTGAATATGCCATAAATACCGGCTGCCGGAGCATTATTCATTACAAAGTTCGGCTACTGTCAACCCTGCTAAAAACTTGTGAAAAGAAAGGTTATAGTTTAAGCCCGGTTTTTTTTTTATTAAAATATAAATATTCTAGGGTTTCTCGTTTATTCCGCAGGGAATAACTGGGAATAACACTATACAATGGAAGTAGACGACAACCCCAATAGTACTTATTTTAGAAGCTATGAAGATTTGCAGGTAAATAAGCAGTTTTTATTTTAAAAAAAGGAAGGAATTACTTGGGACCCGTAACTGTTGGGGCAGAGATGAGTAGTCATCTCTGGTTGAGGTACCAATGTCTGTTTTTTTTTCTTATAGGTAAGAATACAATTATAGTTTTAGAAAGCAGGAACATTTAGTTCTGCTCAACTATGGAGAAAATCAGTATCCACCAAATCCAAAATTTACTTTTTAATATTTTTGCATACCTAGGATTGTTTTACACCTTCTTACACTTTAAAAGGTAGTATATTTATTTCTAAATAAAATTAAAAATTTCTTACTGCTATTACGAATTTTCGTAGTTAGTACAAAAAGCTTTTGCTGTTTTCCCATAAAACTGAAAGTTGCATATACTGCTTTTCTCCTTCTCTTTATGATTGAAGTTTTTTACCACTCTTCATAAAAGCAAACAGTAACTCAAACGTTGGTTACCAGTTCTGACTATGTAGTGTACTAGTAATATAAAAATGTTTTTAATTAAGTTAAGTAAATAATATCATAAGTATTTACTTGGCCTGGGTAACATCACATTTAGAGTAATGGAAAAGGTGAAAGTAAATTGTGGCTAGTGGCTAAACAAAATATTTCTTGGAGTATTTACTTTTGGGTTAAATTAATTTTAGTAATTTTTTTTTGTCATCTTTAACTATATCACTAAATGTAATATAATAAAGAAAAATATTTTTTAATGATGACTAACTTAAACAGCTATTTTGAATTTTCTGTTGCCCAAGTTCTGATAAATGTATAAATTTTTTGGTGCCGTTGACTGGAAAACAAAACAAAAAAACATCTTAGTTTGATATTTATATTTATTATTACATTACACCAATAAGAAAATGTATTATTTTACTAAAGTTTTTACTCTGACAATAGCTTTTCCATAGTTAACACCTTTAAGCATATCAGTAAATGCTTGAAACATATTTTCAAATCCATCCGTAACAGTTTCCCTGTATTTGACTTTTTCCTCCTGAATCCATTTAATGTTTTGATCAATACCTTCCATCCATCTATTTAGCCATCTGTTTACTATAAATCCTTCCATTTTCAATTGCTTTAAAGCAAATGATCCTTGAACTACACCAGCTACAAAATAAAATTAATTTTTGAACTGAACAGGGAAATTATATTTAATGTTGTATTAAATCTATAATGTAGGATAAAAGTGAAGTGGTTGGTAGACTGATGGGTGAAAACTGTATGGTATGTGTGTGGTTCAGTTGCATGTTAATTTGTAAGTTTCTTCTGAATGATATTACCTAGATATTTATGAGGGTAGTTCACAGGTAGTAGTTATTTGTATACCATAGTAGTGACTATACCCATTTTTTAAAAAATGCTGTAAAATATAATATCTGCATTGGTACTTGGACATTGTTAAGAAAATGATGATTTAATTTTTAAAAAAGTTAAAAGTCCTCAAGTTTTGATATTTGTCTAAAGTCACCTTTATGATATTTGGTCGGTAAGTGATTACAAATTTGTGTTGGAAACTTACAAATGTCTTATGCTCGCTTGATATATTTTAATTATATCTGGTTTAAAAAGAAAGGAAAAATTTTTACGGACACCCGGTTTTCGAATTTTTAAGGGGTTTTTGGGGGGCTGATCACGAATCTAAAATTAGTTTTTTCCGGCAACCTCTGGTTTTTGAGTTATGAGGCCTCCAAGTGGACTAACCTTAAAATGAACATTTTTTCAAAATTCCTCCTTCTTGAAACTGATTACCACCAAAATGGAACATACACTGATTAGGCACTTATATATTAAACGAATACACTAAAATTTACTCAAGTTTATTGCTTACTTTTAGTAAAAAACACCTCAAATAAATCCAGTTTTTTATATCTTGACAGCTTAATTATAAATCAGGCAACCAGTTATACATCACATATCTTCTTACAAGGTACAGAAAAGTGGTTCAGATTCATTTAATTTGTAAGTTTCTTCTGAATGATATTACCTAGATATTTATAGGGTAGTTCACAGGTAGTAGTTATTTGTATAACATACGTAGTGACTACTACATTTTAAAGTGCTGTAAAATATAATATCTCATGGTATTGACATTGTTAAAAAGTGATTTAATTTTAAAAAAGTTAAAGTCACTCAAGTTTGACTTTGTCTAAAGTCACCTTTATGATATCTGGTCGGTAAGTGATTAGCAAATTTGTGTTGGAAACTTACAAATGTCTTATGCTCGCTTGATATATTTTAATGATATCTGGTTTTAAAAGAAACTACCTACTTAAAGGATTTGCCATAGTTAGAACCAATAATTTTACAGGGTGGATAAAAAAGTGGTGTATGGAACTTTTTATTGTGTGCACTGTGTTGATGTAGACATTGTTGATATGTGACATCACTCAGTGGTCTGGGAAAAAGTGCTTTCACTTTACCTATGACAAACCATCCAAATTGTAAACATATAAAAAAGTATGATTAGTGAACAAGAAACTTTAAAAAAAAAACTAAAGGGTATTCAGCGAAAATTAAATTAAATTATAAATAATGTGGTAAAATGGTTATTTTAAAAGTTTTTAATAAATTGCCTTTTTTATTGTTAACAGAAAATAAGAAAATTTTCTGTTAACAATAATCCAGATTTTTGGATGAAATTTCATATTCAGCAGAATGCAAAAAAACTGCTTTGGGGCATCTCTAATAAACATGATAAATTTAATCATATATTAAGTTATAATAGAGATGTAATAGGAACATAAAAGTTATATTTATAAAGTAATAATTAGGTACCTTTTGGATATTTTTCATTATAGGCGGATATTGCCCCACATACTGAAATTCTTCCAAAAAGGTTCATCTGGTTTATAATTATTGAACTAACTTCTCCACCTACCTAAAAGAAAATATGTTTTTGTAGAAAATATATAATTTTAGTAAATGAGGAAAAACTCATTTTCCTGCTTTGCACTAAAATAGCTTTAGGAAAGCCTTATTTTAAATAATTTGAATTGAAGCACAAAATAAAACAAAGATTGTTGTGCACTGTTATTGATTTTTTCTAATTCTCTCCTAAAAGGAAAATAAACTTTCATACCAACATCCACATAAGCATACATTTCTAAAGTTTTTTTTAGCTGTAGTCTCAAAAGTTTTTTTATTATTTGACTTTTGTTGTGTCATACTTCTTTATTGTTCATTCATTAACAGTAAAGTATATTGTGATCCTATTTAATAGTCTATTCACAATAAGACACAAGTTTTTGTTGTATGTGAATGTGAAAGAAGTACTTGAGAGCAAATTGATCGTTTACATTTAACTTTTGGCCATTCTAATATTTTCGTTCTTTTGAATTGTTTAGAATAATCTAATCTACACATTTAACATGAGTTCAAACATTACTAATTTCTAAGTTCCCTATTGTGACCCGATCTTTTTGGCTGGTAGGGTAGCACGAGAATGTACCTGGCGCAGTAAATAAATAATAATAGTAATAAAATAACCTTTTTGCCTTATAGTGAGTACTTAAAGCATAGTGAAATTTTTAGTCTGATGTAGGGAGTCCCGAAATTACCGCACAGGATAAGTTTCTATTAACATGACCTGAGAAGAGCCTCTTAATGGCCCTAAAGTCTCTTAAAAGAAAAATTCTAAAGACAGTTTTTGCCCTATGTTTTTAATATGGTTTAGAATAGTTTACCATAATTTTTTAAGTGTTGCAGATTTTTTGGGGTCAAAAGTAAAGTTCCAAAATTTGTATTCAGGGGTGACCCATACTGAGTGCGGCCAAGACATTTTTTTTTTTTTTTAAGTTAATACATGTCGATTTTGGTAGGATAGAACTTTTTCTGCTAATTAAATTTAAAAAAAGTGATGATGCTTAAATAACCAAATGTAATAAGCTTACTTAGTATAATTTAATTTTTTATTTTAAAAAATGTTAATCCAAAGACTTTACAACCAGTATTAAATATTGGCATTTGATGGTTTTTAGGTAGCTAAATCCTAAGACTTATTTTTCAGGTCATGATAATGAACTGTTTGTCCTATTTTTATGTGAAAAATATGCCCTTAAATGTTGTTTACTAATTTCAGGTCTCCCTTATCTAGACACAAGGTAGTGCACTAGGCCAGCCTTTTTCCACCCTTTTATAACTTCGTTATCATTCCACATGAAGGTATGTGATTTTATATGTAGATTCACGTAAATATTTTCATTACCCTCAAAAAAAAAATTGAGGAAGGTATGTCAAGTAATTTCAGAGATATAAGATTTTAAAAATCGACCATTTTTCTACTGACTGACTGACTGGCTGGCTCATTATCTCATCAAAATTATGGGGCACTCCCCGAGAAAGTAAAAACTTGAAATTTTGTTATGTAAGTAGGTATGAGTATATTTGGGGGTATTTTTGAAGTTTGCAATTTGATTAAACCTGAGTTTCCTAGGTCATAATGGTTTTATAATTTAAAATGCATGCAGGATTTTATTCACTAAACAAAAAAAATTGCTATATTTTATCTTTTACCAGGTGCTATATTAGGGACATTAACATGAGCAATTTTCATACTTCGTATTTAGTCCAATGGTTAGGTTCTAACAACAGAGAAAGATATACTGAGAAAAAAGGCATAAGATTCTTCCCATTTTTTTTATTGATTAAACTCAGAAAAAAGTAAAGAGATTCCACTAAAAACACTTTCGTAAAATTAGGGTCAAGTTCCTATCCAAAAAATTGGCCTTCTGAAGTACTGAAATCTAAAATAAGATACTCGCGTCTAGCGACACCCCCGCTGGCTTCTTGACAGTGTTGACACATGAAGCATGCTTTATTATGCAGGGACTGTAATAATTTGGGGTCTTTTTTAATACGTCCCCGCATTTTTACTTCTGAAATATAATTGGGGAAAATAAAAAGCCGATTTGCTAACCAGAACTAACCATAACCGACTAGAACTGAGGGCTTTTGAATTTATCTAAATTATTTGTAAAAGTTATAAACAAAATTTTAACAACATATCAGAAAAAAACCTGGGGAATATATAATTACACTTTTTAAAAAATTTATAACTTCTACCATATCACAAATTATAAAAATTTTGTTAATAACTTTTATGTAGGGATAATATAGACAAATTCAAAATCCTAAGTTCTAGTCGGTCATGGTTAGTTCTGGTTAGCAAAGTGGCTTTTTATTTTACCCAATCATATATCAGACGTAAAAATGCGGAGACGTTTTAGAAAAGACCCATGATTTGCTTTTTTTACATTAAATGCATTATTTAGTAAAAGCCTACTTTTCCAGTTACGCGCCAAGTCCCTGCATAATAAAGCATGTTTCATGTGTCCACACTGTCAAGAAACTCGCCAGCGAGGGTGTCGCTAGACGCGAGTAATTAGATCAAGTTCTGCCCAAAAATTTGTTCCACTCTTTTTTGACTTGGCAAGTCTTTTACTTTAAAACTTAAAAAAAAAACATGGAAAAGCTTACATGACCAAAAGTTAATTGGAGTACCAACAGAAAAATTAATAAAATCGCTTTAATTATTTATTTATGAGTAATGGATTTTTAATACCTTAATTTCAATTGATGTTTGTAGTATTTTATCTGTTATAATTTCCTCTTAAACAAATAGGTAATATATATTCAGTTCTTACATTATCAAAATAACAATCCACTCCCTGTGGGGCAATTTGCTTTAAGCTTTTCTTAACATCTTCAGTCTTATAATTGATAAAATGATCAAAATTTAATTCGTTTGTAAGCCATTTTCCCTTATCATCCGAACCTGCAATTCCTATAACCTTGCAGCCTTTAAGTTTTGCGATTTGACCAACATGGCTACCAACGGCTCCCGCTGCTCCAGTAATTACTACTGTTTCGTTAGGTTTTGGGTGGCATATTTCTAATAGACCAAAGTAGGCTGTATTTCTGAAACAAAAACGTTATAAACCTAATTTTTTTTATAGTAAAATATATGCCAGACAAGGTGAGCCCAAATTTAAAACATTTTAATGTCCAGATACATTTTCAGAATTTCAATAGTATTTTGTGCGTTACTTAGAATAAATATAAGGTAATTTATAATAAAACTGTGAAAAGTTTTGTGGCTTTATTTGGTAATATACAGGGTTCTTAGAATTAGTTGAAAATATTTTTAGGACCTATTGTACTTCTTAAAATGTGAGAAAAGTTCACATAAATATGCCCCGAAAAATGTACTCTAAGATAGGTACAGCCCCCCAAAGTATGGGCCCCAAAATCATGTTTTGCGTAATATGTCTGCACCCGTTAAAGATAGGTTAGCTAAATTTGGCAAAGTTGTTTATTTCGTAACTGTGCAGGGGCGTTACATACATTGTGTGGGCTTGGTATATTATGCCCCAAAATTTTTGTTTGTGGAATTTTAGTACTTTTAGCACCAAATAATAAAGTGTTTATTATTTTTACACAAAAAAGGTACTGTAACATCATTTAAATCATTTATATTATCCATCAAAAGTAAATCAACGAAAATCCTAATTGAAATTTATCAGTAGTTGTGGTTCATAAATGGACTTGTACTTATTTTGTTGGTGATTTGTGCATTAACTTTTGCGTGATTTTTTAAATTACATTTTTTTAGGGGTGTGATAAGTAAATTCTGACTTAATTCTTTTTGTATAGCTTTCCTAGAGCAAGAAATAGGAGCAATGGCACGACTAAGATTCGCAATCCTCGGCAATGACACCTTGTTGCCGGGGGAAGTGAAAGATCTCTCTCCCAACAGGATCATTAGATTTATTAGGAGTCTGGACCTGGTGAGAGAAATATAAAAAGGTGTGAGCCACAATAGACCGTTCGGTCGCGGTGGAAGGGTGTTATACCCACTCACTTTAAACCTACCTACCTACCATTAGATGGTCCAAAACATTTCTAACACATGAAAAACATAATAATGTTTACTTTTAAACCTATTTAAAATTATTTAGTATTTAAAAATTTATTTAAATAAACCCTCGTTTTCTCTTAACCGCCATTCTAGCTCTACTATACTTTTGCATTTCCAGCTATTGTGATTATCTGAAGCAGATCTGAACTGTTATTTCTGAGTTGCATAAATTGTATTGCACATATGGCCCAAAAAATTTAAACTAAGTCCAACTGGATCTTCGTAAGATCCCGATCTGAACTATTTTATATCATGTATTTCTTGAATACTTTTTTGCTACAACATGCAGTAATTAATAAAGCGTCGAACTCCGCGTCTTGTAAAAATAAATACCAGTCAATATATGGCCAAATATTGTTAATATTTAATTAGGATTTTCGTTAATTTATTTTTGATGGATCATAAAATACTTTTTAAACTGATTTTACTAGAAAATGGGCACAAGTACTAAAATTCCCCAAACAAAAAATTTGGGACATAATATACCAAGCACACATATTAACTTATGTAGGAAATCAGTTACGTGCAAGCTTTGATAATAAACAACTTGGCCAAATTTAGCTACGTTAAATTACGGGTTCCAGAGATATGATGCAAAATGTAATTTGTGGGGCTCTAGCCATCTTAAAGTGCATTTTTCAAGACATGCCTTTATGAACTTTTTTCCTGTTTTAAGAAGTATAATGAGTCCTAGAAATATTATTCACTAATTTCGGGATACTCTGTATGTATTTAAAAAAACTTTATTAACTTATATTTCATATATTTTAGTTAAAGTAAAACTAACATAAATATTTCATGTTCAATAATTCTTATAACTTACCCTGGCATGCCTAAAACTCCAAGCCCTAGGGAAGGCGACAAACCTTTAAAATCTGGCAATACATACTCGACTAATGGTACTTTTTGATTAGCATCAGCTTGTCCATTCGATATTGTATGCGACCTCCAGCCATATTGCCCAAAGCAGTATTGTCCTACAGGAAATTTTGGATTTTTACTTTCGCGTATTCTAAAAATGAGTGTATTTTTAAATTAATTTAATTAGTAGCATTTACATACATATGCATGAGTAATAATCATTAACCTGTTTATTCGTTTTTTGTTCTTTCTAAAATTCTACAAAAGGGTAATGACGAAATCGTATATCTAGGGATAATTCCGAGGAGGAGGACACTTCCTAAACTAATTTACCTCCATTTAAATTACCTGTAGAAAGAAAGTATTTATTTGGTTTTTTTAAAGAAAATGCTTAAAATTGAGCATTATGTTTTTGTTATTATATATTTTTTATAATATATTTGGAAATATATTTTTAAAATATGTTTTCCGTTAAAGGAATTGCTTTTTCCTTTCAAAGTTTTACTTGTTAACCTTGTTTAGGAGCAGAGAGAAAAAAATATTATAAAATAAAAACAAATCAAAAATCACTGATTTCAAAAATATCATTATTTTTTGTTATAATTACTGTAACTACTTGTTAAAAATAATTTTGTGTTTTCTTGAATAATAAAAGAATTTGCAATAGAAACAACAGAATAAAAAACCATTGGTAAAACAGACAGTAACTTGCAGAATGCGATCTGCGGGCAGTATGTTGTAAGATGCGTATGGAAACTGGCTTTTGATGGTAAAGAATGCTATAGTCATCATGTATTTCATCCAAAGAGCTTTTAGTGAGAACTCTCCCAATATGATTGCCAAGCATTATAAATCCTAGATAAGACCAAAAAATGCTCCAGAAATAAAATGAATCTAGACTTTATCAGCCTACTTAATGAAATAAAGGTACCAAACTAAAGGCACACGTCGCAATACAAAACCAAAAAAATGTGTATTACACTTTTCATTCCAAAAATAGTAATTGTAAAATTATGGATCAAATTCTGATCAAACCTTAGACAGCTTATCATTATTATTTAATACTATTTTTTTATTGAATAATTTTGTTGGTACCTAATTACTATTTCAGTAATTATATAGATTTTATTTAAAAGGAAATTATATACGCCACTGAAAATTCCTTTTTTTTTCTTTATCTCCAAAGTAAAAATGAACACTGGCTTTTATTTTTATAATATAGTATATAGTTTAGTTATTAAACCCTACTGGTAAATGTTACTTACAGTGCGATTTGTCCGCCTATGAAAGTTGTTCCCAATTTTAAAGCAGGAGCATATCCTCTCATGTATGGATCAACACTTAAATATGCTGCTTCTGCCAAAAATTCTGTAAAATAATTGGAATAAATAATAATGTAGGATATGACAATTTACCAGATGACTCCTATTCGATGGTGGCATATAAGGCTCGATATAAGATGCCAACGGGTGCCAACGCCAACCCGTTGGCAACCACAGGGAAAAAACCCATTTTGGGAAAAACCAATATTTCCTATAATAGTTTAAGGCCCAAGCGCTCACCCGAGTAAGGCATTGTAGGCCTGTTGCCATAAATTTACATACGAAATTTTACATTATTTCGGACATCGCATGCATAAGATCCCGACTTAAAACGGGACACTTAGCAACTCTACTTGTTTTCCTAACTATAGTTTTTACCGACAGACCTACTTTCCAATGACGTAGGGTTCAGTCCTTAAAGCTTTTAGGAGTTGTTGGAAAACCCCGTTTTGAGGAATAAATCCTCTAACTTCCTTTCAAAAAATACTACTCGCAAGTATAATTTGTTTTACTTGAAGTACTTTTAATTATTCAAGTACTTTTAGTACTAAGTACTTTGGTACTTCAAGTACTTTGTTTTACTTCAAGTACTTTGTTTTACTTTAAGTACTTTGTTTTACTTCAAGTACTTGTTTACTTCAAGTACTTGGTTTATTGAGTACTTGGATTTACTTCAAGTTAATACTTGTGGTACTTCGATTTTTCAATTTACTTGAAAATGCAAGTACATTTTAATGAATACTTGGTACTTGTACTTGAAGTAATTTTTTAAAAAATCAAAAACTTGGTACTTGTACTTGAAGTACTATTTAAGAGTACTTTGACAGCTCTGCTCTTATGGTGTATCCCGCAGTGATACGCGTAGTAAATCCTTTCAGGAGAGTTTATATTATTTTATGAGTTTTCCAAAGCCTTGTTTTAAATATCGCCGTAAACTCATTAAAATAAGTAAGCAAAAGCACTTAAAAATTTGTCCAAATGTGCTTGCTAAATGCGATTTGTGGGTGATGCGGTGTGGACGAGGTGATGGTCGATTCCAAAGAATTGATAATGTTAATAAAGACACATATATTTGTTCACTTTATTTTAAAGGAAAATGTGGTCCAACAACCGAATATCCAGACTCCATCTGTTGTGTAAAAAGAAAACTAGTGATAAGGTAATATATTTAATTAATTATGCATATAATAGCTTGCGTCGTAACCTCAAATACTAAATTTTGTCGTAGGTTAAAGTGACTAGAACCTCGCTAAAACCAGTCCGGCTTTATTTCCTCCTTGAGGACGACCATGGCACTCTAATGAAGCACCATCAATTAATCTTTAAATAAATTGCACCGATATTAGAGCTGATAATGCTTGTTGCCCAGCCATATTTATAAAAAGTGCCCGAAACTTTCATATTGCCTCCTTTTAACATGCCGAACGCGCTTGCGCTGAGCATACCCTTAAAAGGCCTATTACAGCGATGTAATATATTGATACTTTGGAATATTTATCACCCTAGAAGGGCTTAAATATAATTGTAGATGGGATAAAATTAAAAATACATATTTATTTTTATTTATGCTAGATACAAGGAAACTTCTTTAAAAGAACGAACATATTTTTTAAAAACAATGTATAAATTTTTTAATTTATTATATCTGGTTATAAAGGTTGCCATTAGTTTGATTTTGCCCACTATCTAATTTCCACTTGCTCTTGGCAAACAGCCTTTGTATTCTAACAACCAATCAACTGAGTAACACATCTCAATTATTAGGTATCACGAGTCATCTAACATTTAAACTCACCTTTTTGACGTCATTTTAACCCGACGCAAAGTTACCCTTAATAATAAAGTGTAATGTTGGGGTAAATTTAATTGAGTTCCAAGTAAATACCATTGCTTCTGACCACTTTTGTATTTTTTTTTTTGTTATTGTGTAGAATCCAAAGGATGGTATTGGGAGAATATTTTAATAAAAGAACTGTATATTATAATAAATCAAAAATACGTTAAAGTAAATTAAAAAGAAATAATGCACTTTTTTAAATTATCTTGAACAAGTTAACCCTTTCACTTCTAAAAGTATCTTTAACATAGACAAAATCTGAATTTAGGATATTCCAAAAAATAAGCTATTTTATAAGGTACGTCAAAATTCTTTCTCTGAAAGTTCTAATGGTAATTTTAATTTTTAAAAATCATTTGATTAAAGAGTTGCAGGAGTCAGTATACACATATAGTGCAAAAAGAAATATTTAGAAAAGAAGGAAAAAAGTAAACAGGTTACAAGAACCGAATCAAGAGCCACCCGCGGTTGTAAAAGCCAGCAGGAAAAGCAAGGACCTTGGTAGTTCTGAGCACTTACACCTGTCACAAGCAGAAGTTTTAAGACTAACAAATGCCTTCTAACTAGAGAGTTTATTTTTTCTGTCTAAAAATACTTAAAGTTGTGGTTAGTTTTTTTAAGTACTAGCTTGCTTCTAGATTTTTCTTTGGCTAAAAAAGATATTTAAGTAAATAACGCTATTATGTTTACATCTTAGCATATATTTTTTTATAGAAGGAAATAATATGGTTTTTATCTCATTTTTTTAACATTTTTTGAGAATTGTTAGAAATTTTCGCTTTTATGAATTCATATTATGCAAAGAAGACACTCTAAAAGCCTAGATAACTTTAAATCATGTACAAATTGATTAAAAATGCGTTTCTTAGCTAAAAGACTTATGCATCAGTAATCAGCGAAAAACGCTTTAAATTTTAAAATGTCAATGGTATTGTAGTTTAGTGTTACCACTTGACTTCCGAGTCATATAAAACTCTAGCCTTTTTACAATAATTTTAATACAAACATGTAAGTGCCTTTAAAAAATTATATTTTGTTTAAAACTGTCCAAATGACGAACTTCAAATTACAGAGTAACATCCTGCCTAGACGCATTAGCTTAGAGTTCCTTAGTGGTACTATGAACTTTAGACGCAAGATTTTTATAACATAATTTTTAGGGTTTTATCTTTATCGACTTAGTAGAGAAGGCAATTTTAATTTTTTCTTTCATTTATATTTACCTATTTTTGGATTAACAAATAACACTACCATGCCAAATTTCATTGGGATCAGTGAAAAAATTACGCGCTGCGTTGCACTGATACATGAAAAGATAAGACGAAATTATGGGGGTTCTTGACGCCCCCAAAAAAGGTAGATTTGTTCTGTATGTTGAGAGGATTCTTTTATTATAAATTATTATTCGGGTTACTCGTCAGACTTACCAGAAGGTACCGCTTTGGTTTGGGACCTTAGGTTATAAATTTAAAAAAGTTTCGGTTAGTGAGATCACAGTGATCGCCAACCGTTTTCAAGCGATAACTTGAAAATGGTTGAAGATACCAATTAACGAACAAAGACAATAGAAGTCCAATATTTTAGTGTGATTAAAAGAATTTATTTTAATTATTGTTTAATTTTTTTTAACACATTTATATCTTGAAAACTGTAACCGATAGCAGAGCTGTATCTGGGTATGGCCGCGCCCTTGGCGGGGCATAACATTTGCGCCCCTTCCCCACACACCGAAGAATTTGGAGAGTATAGAATACCTCTAACGAAAACGGTGATTCCGGGAATTTTTCCCAGGAAATTTTACTAAATTAAAGAGCAAGGATGTAGGACTAAAGTTTTTGAACCGAGAATTTCGTTTCATTAAAATACAAATTTTGTGTCAAATTTTATATTTTCTTTATATGAAAATATTAGCCCACTATTTGAAAGAGACATGATTTACCCAAAATAACTATTTGTATCTGACTGAAAAAAGTCGAATGTAAATTAACTATACAGCGTTATTTGCAGATAATTAAACTTAGAATACATTTTTTTAAAAATAAAATCGTGGTTACAAAAATACTGGGCATAGAAGGCCTACGTAAAATTTAAGTTAATAAATTAAATAATATGCAACAACAAAAAAAAAAGAACTAGTACTGTCTCCAGTTTATAAAATACCAATTTATCCGCAGCTTAAATATTAAAAAAAATCAAAAAGTTACATTATCGTTGTAGGTATCAAGATAAATTAATATTTGATTAATTAATCAGACATTTTTTTAGTCTTAATGTATTAAAATTAATTTAATTAAGTTTCTAATTTAAAAATTTGTTATAAATTGTTTTGTTGAAATTTATTTATTTAATTAATTTAGTCAATAATAAAAAAAAATAATATGACTGGGGTACTGACAACTGATAAAAAGATACTTTTTTCATAGCCCAATTTGCGCCCCCCAGGTAGCTGCGCCCATCTCTCCACCGCCTAAATGCGACCTTGACCGATAGTCACCGAAAGTTGATAGCTTTTTTAATTTTTAATGAGTTTTTTCAGTTTGTTTCTCAGATGATGCAGGGTCAATACACTCTGTGCGTGCTCCTAGTCTATAAATATATTCGATATTTTTTAAACTATGTCTAAGTGTTATCTCTTTCAATATTTTTCACTAGTTTTCTAGTTTACCACCTGTATTATTTTATTATGTTTACCTCCGTCCTTGAGCGGTCGTAGATTTTCTTCAATCATTTTAATATCGCCTTCTTTAGGAAAGCCATCAAATGGCTTATTATAAATATAAACTTGAGCTTTAACCATGTTTCTTTTTCTAATTTAATACTTTTAAATACTTTAGCTACAGTAAAAATAATAAATTTCTTCTAAACGTGTTTTACTTAACCTCAAAGTACCTACAGTTCACGTTTACTGATTTGGCTGATAGCACCAACATAATATTTTATTCTAACTTAAAAGCAACACATGGAGCGAAGGTCAACAAGCTGTGTATTATTTATTTATCAGTGTTATGTATTAGTTATTTTAATTGTTTTAATGGAGTTATTAACTATGCACTTATTAGTTTTATCTTAGTGTAAAATCATAATATTAGGCAAAAAGCATAAACTTTTAATTTTTTACTTACTTAATAATATTAGTAATGATAAATATAAATAATCTATAATGTAGTGGGTCCATTTAAAGTGTTGCAAGGTAATTTTTAAGAAGCGGCTAATTAAAAATAAATTAAATTAAGGGTACTGTAAGGGAGGTTGGGGTTTAAGTTTTAAATTTTAAATGAAAAGGTATGATTTCAGATTCGTAATCACTAGAAAAGGTCTTCGTTATAATCAAAAAAAAAAAAAAAAAATTAACGTTACTTTTAAATATTGTTCAGTAAATAAATCGAAAAAATACTAATAGATAAGTTAGACATAAATTAGCTCTTTTGCGTAAGGAAATTCGATGTATTAATAGCATATCTTGATTAATTCCTTGAACGGTACGCATAATCCTTTGCTCCATATCTTCGACTGTGGTTGATTTTTCGCACTAAGTTTTTCGTTGACCAAACCTTACAGAAAAAAAGTTTATGGGAGATCGAGCAGGTCAGTTCACCGACCTTCCATGTCCAATCCATCTGTCAGGGAAAGTAGGTATCATTAAGAATATTACTTACATCTCGTTAGTATATGGAGGCGCTCCGTCGTACTGAAACCAAAGTGGTCTATTTTGTTGTTCAAGAATATTTGATAATAATCAATGTAAGTTATTTTTAAGGCAGTCGCACTATCGCTGTCCATTTGCATTTGTGTAGTCCAATAAAACCATCATCCAATATCTCAGTATTTACCGAATAAAGGTACTGTTTTCATCGAGTGTTGATTTTCTTTAGCCCAATAGTGCATGTGTGTGGGGTGTGGGTATTAACATTATGATAGTTTAAAAAACCCGCTTCGTCAGAATAAAGTATGCTTTTAAATATTTTTTTTTAAGTTCCAGCGCCGAAACCAGTGACAAAATCCATCCGTTTCTTAAAATCTTGCCCATACAGGTTGGTAGGGATTAAATTTGAAATGGTCTACTATTCTTACTTTCCCGTAAAATGTGGAAGGGCTAACCACAACTAACCCCAACCGTTGGTTGCATCAACCCAAGTTTTATTTTTTTAAATATTGGCTTGAAATACTTTAAATGGACCACCCTCTTTAAGTATGTAGACGATTATAGATTATTCTGCGAAATTGACATTTTAAATGGAAAAATGTTAAAATGTTAAAATTATTTTAATAATAGGAATATTCAATTTTGCTATTTTAGGAATTATAAATGAGGGACTCCGTTGTTGATAATAAAAAGTGTTAAAAACATAAAAATGTTGGGAAAGCTGTTTATAATGTGTCAGTGCTTCCAGTATTGGGCGTCTTTCCAATATCTAAACTAGATTTTTTTTGTTAGCTGAAACTGATATTATAATAAAATGTGTATAGGCAAATAAGGCACATTCCCGCCAAGTTTTTTGCTTGCTACTTTCGTAAGTGTTTCTTGTACTATCCGGTTCATCTGAAAGAGAAAATATAAAGTTTATGACGAGATATCTACAGAGCTGATTGACGAAAAATATACGCGCTCCAAATATCTATCTGATTTTAAATCACCCCATTCAGCTGACCTATTTGTTTTTTTTTTTAATATTGGTAATATCCTTTAAACATATCTGTAAAGGCAGCCTTGCCGAGGTATATACCCTCTCCGCCGAACAATCACCACGCGGAGCGAGAGAGGTTGTACTCTTATTCTTTCTCTCTCACACGGCTGACTCTACTGGGTATATGCTCAAAGGTAATATGTAAAAATGCCCTGCGAAAACGACAATTCGTTACTGGGTCAAGTTTGCCTATAAGTTGTTGACAATCTACCACCGCAAATGGTATGGAAATTGTCAGCTACACTTGTAGTCAAATACTGTAGAATTTACCGTAACTTTTTGTAGCCAAGTTGCCCTCAAGTTGTGGGAAATTTACCGCCAATTTTCCTACTTTTTTGCTATTGACATCGACTTTATCTGTCGGAGTTTAAGGATTTAAGTCTTCTTAAAAATTTTATATCACTCAAGATCAGTTGCGGTCCAAGTAGCCTGATCTAATACAGAGTAAACTGATTTATTGAGGCTAAAAGTTTCTCCAACCATTATGTAGGAAAGTATATAGTGTATGTGTATAATAATAATGCATTTGAAACATTGAGCTAAATTTAATTTGCCAAAAAATATAATAAATCTAGATGAAAATATTTTAGATTATGAATAACTAAAAATACGATATCAAAAAATGTAACACCGTAAATGTATTTTCATCAAAGAAATTTTTGTTACTAATAGTTTCCACCAGAACCAACTTGTTTTTTACCAGGAGTCGGAGATAGGACGGTGAAGAGTGACAGACACGTCAAAATGAGTACCTTTAGCAAGGTTAACCGACCAGCGGGAAATAAAAGCGATTGGAGGTGTGATTACTAACATCTACAAAGAATTTTCACCAGAACCAAAATCGGTTTTCACCAGGAGTCGGAGGTAGGACGAAGAGTAACAGACCTGAGTTGACCGACCTCCTGCATATAGAACGGATTGGAGGTGGAACAAAGTGCTTCGAAACTTTGACGACGTCAATAAGGAATTGTTTGCGCGCAAACAAGGGTTAGCAGTCCATCAATATGATGGATACTTTGAACGTGCTTATTACTTACTGCAGCTCGAAACTGACAAGGACGCAATGATGAGGGTACATGAGGTGCGATTAAATGCATTAAGAAGACAGTCGAAGTAACCATTAAGGATCAAATAACCACAACGAAGAATAATTCAACCGGTCTGGGAATAATCAGCGACTAGCGCTGAGGTACTCTGTTGTGGAGGTTCCCACTATAAAGGTGATTGCCCACGAGCCAGACAACAACATCAAGACCGGCAATTGAACCGCACCGATAGTGGAAGAACCACCAGCACCGGAGAAGGCACCCAAGTCAAACAAACCAGCACTATATTTAATTTGAATATTTTAATGTATTCAAATAATATATGTAATACAATATAATATGTATTTTACTACTAATATTTAAAATCAAACATTATTTTCCCATCTTTTAAGCCGATTTGAGGTTTAGGATCTCGAAATTAGTTAGGTCTCTTAAATAAAATTAAACATTTGTCCAGCTTACGTCAGGTTTTACTGAAAATAAATTTCTATAGTCCTAATTGTATAAATTTAAATCTGGTAAAAATTTTAAGGTTTTTGAAATATTTTTTTTAATTTTAACTCTCTGATTGGTCTATATTGGCATATAAATTATCTTGCACCTGAAATAATTATATTTTTTAACGCATTTCAATTTCATTTTAAATGCTCGGTAACTTAATTTAAGAAAGTTGTCAAAAAATTGTGTTAAATTAGGTTTTTACCTGATCTTTTATCTTTAAATAAATATTATAAGGTCATAATTATGGTCTAGATCTTTTTTTATCTCTCGTCTAAAGTTAAGAAAAGAGTTTAATCATGTATTTCTTGTACAGATATATATTTTAGCGATTTTTCGGCCGCCATTTTCAAAAAAATGGCAAAATCTCGAGTTTTAGGAATGACTTTTTATGCGGTTCGGGCCAAATTCGTTAAAATTTTGTCCTTAATAACTTTCCCCAGTGGCTTGCTTGTGTCATCAAATAACGTTTTTTTTTGTTACACTTCACAAAAATTTCTACAAGTTTGACATGTTTTCCAGTGTAGTGTATTTTTTGCCAAAACGTTTCTATATTAAACGAATTTGTCTAAATTAAAAAGTTATTGTTCATGTTTATACATTATTTAAAATCAGTATGACATTCTAGTCAATATGTATTTGTGGGATTTTTTATATTTAAAAATACATTTTTAGATTCACCAGTTAATGCTTAAAGATGACTCTAGAAATACAGCTTACCGTGATGCAATATTAAACAGCAAAGAAGATTTGTCGGAAAGGTCGTTTTAGACGTTGGTGCAGGAACTGGGAAACTTGTCTGTGTTTTGTGCACAAGCTGGAGCAAAAAAGGTGTACGCAGTGGAGGCTAGTGAAACATATAGAATAGCCATAGAAATAGCTAAAGAAAATCAATTTGACGATGTGATTCAGGTATGTACGTAAATTTTTATTATTGTGTTCGTAATGAAAATTAGGCATCTTTATTAACCTCTCAAGTTATGGGATTTAAAGTAAAATGAGTTATTAATTTTAAACGTATTTCTGTTTTTCAGATATATTTATAGATTTTTCTAAACGATTTTATCAATTTATTTATTTCTTTTGCATTATATTTAGGTATATGGCTGAATGTTTTCATGGAAAGGGAAATATTTTGGGAACATGTTCAGGAGGTTAAAATAAGAGAAATTAACCCATACGTTTTAATCCGATTCTTAATCGTCTTTAAAATAATCGGTTCTAAAGTTTTTTTTAACTATTTTTTATTTCAAACGCAACACAAACAAATACTAGTAAAACAACAAAATTTCAAATACTTTAGAATGTTTTCGAAAATACCCCCACCAGCTTCAATACAAGCTGCAGCACGTTTGTTAATCGCTCGTGTTGCGCGTTGAATTGCTTGGGGAATGTTTATAATGATATTTGCAGCATTAAAAATTCGATTATGGAGTCCTTCCACTCGTGTTTCGTATACTAGTGATTTTATCCACCCCAGAGGCCCAATAATCCAGTGGGTTTAGGTCTGATGACCTCGCCAAAGCTTGAGGTCCTCCTCTGCCAATCCAACGATCAGGTAAACGATTATTCAAGAAATTACGCACCCGGCGACTAAAATGAGGCGGGGCTCCATCGTGCCGAAAGAACATTCGGTGTCGAACAATTAGCGGAACATCATCCAACATGTGTGTTAAATGGTCTTCCAAAAACTATAAATATCCATGTTCAGTAAGACGCTTATTCAATACAAAAGACCAAACAACTGGTCGTTAAGCATTCCACACCCACATAATACTGAATCGAACTTGAAAGTTTCGTTCAAACGGGGCATGAAGATTTTTATTTGACCACCGATGTTCATTGTGACAGCATTGATTCCATCGGGTGAACTGAGCTTTATTGCAAATAAAATGTATTTATGTAGCCCTCAATTTTGTTGATGCATTCACAAAATTGAACCCTTAAGCCATAATCACCAGCCATAAAGATGTTGAACCGGTTGAACATGGAAAGGCTTTAAACCGTGTTTTCTAAGTGTCTTTCAAACGCCCACATGTGATTCTAATCGAAGTTCTTTCGTAATCCGCCTGTACTAACACCTGGGTTCCGTTCAGCCATATCCAGAACATTCTCTTCATTTTCCACATTTAGACCCACCTCTCGTTCAGAATCAATCTTACGCTTAGGGAAAAATTCCTGTTTCCTGAGCATTTGCAAAAACTTTTGAAAAACTTTTCGACTAGGAACTCTTCTATTTGGAAAAAGACGTCGGTATTCATCAACAGCTCGTAATGCGCTATCATTACAGAAACCCATCGAATGTCATGCAGCATACTCCTATGGGGGAATGTGTGAGGCATTACATATGGAACCTTTCTCTTTTTGAGTCGAAACGCTTAGAATCAATCAAACTGACAACCATGCTTGTCAAAACTACTCAGTTAATTAAATTAGGTTGAAATACCTACAAACTGAAGTTAGAAATACAAAACTTCTTAATTACTCCAAAACTTTACAAAGAAAACTTTTAAAACCAGTTATTTTAGAGACGGTTAAGTATCGATTAAAACAATGGGTTAATTTCTTTATTTCGACCTTCTAAACATGTTCCCAAAATATTTCCTTTCCTTCCGAAACACCCTGTATTGAGAACCAGAAGAATGTCTGATCTTGTCGTGGGTACAAGCCCAGTCTATAAGTAAAACATTTTTTCCTTTAGAACTGGTTTGGGAAAAAACCTATATTTTAAAATAAAAAATAAAACTTTGCTTCGCGTCGTTCGGGTATCTACAATCACGTGCGGAAAGTATAATTTTCCACACTTATTAGAATAATTAATTATTATATTATGCCTAATATCAGGTGGCACGTGAAAATAGTACACGAAGAAAAATAAAGTTGTTAAGCCTGCAGAACGTAATGGTCACATAAAAGCAAATAAATTTTAGATATTTTTTGTTTTAGGTTACCAAAAAAGCTTTTATAGAACTTATTATTCAATCTATTTAATAATAGAGGTGTTTCCCAATATTGTTAAAGATTTTAGGTGGTGATTCCTCAAGTGTTTTTATGAAGAAAAGTTCATATTAACATATGTCGAAAAATGTCTTTTTCTAAATTTTATATATTTTTTTCTTTGTAATTTTTGGGCAATGGAAATGTTTTTATTATTTTTTTTAACCTCAATGTGTACGGAGTTGATTAGAGGACAAGTTAGGTATAGTGTAAAAAAAAATGTACTCGTTTCTCCAGGGAGGGCGCCGTAGGCATAAGTACAATATTATTTTTAAAAAATATGAGTAATATATACACATAAGTTGTTTCAACAGTTTGTAACAGGGTATAATCTTAAAAAGATAATTATAAGCATGTAAAAACTAAGAAACACTGAAAACACTATAAAAAAAATACATTTTGGTTTACCGATAATTACAACCGATCGAAAAATAAAACATCCTGTATTATGGGAAAAGGGCACATTTCTTGGCGTAGGATAATACGAAGTTTTTATGAAAACACTTGAGAAGTCACCTCTCAAGTTTTTAGAGCAAGGTCGTATCTAGGTATGGCCGCGCCAACCTACAACAAAATTAAAGTTTCAAGTATAACTGGTCGTATCTGACTGAAAGAAGTAGAATGTAAATTAACTATACATCTTTATTTGCGGATGATTAAACTTTCTCAACAATAAAATTGTAGTTACAAAAATACTGGGCATATTGAACGTACTAAAACGTATATCTATATTTTAATAAATTAAATAATATGCAACAAAATATTTGATTAAAAACTTGTATTGATTATGTGCGGCACGTGAGATCCAAATGTCATTTCATCGTCGTGGATCAACAACAATAATGCCATACCGAGGATGGTCATTTATAGCATTTAGTTAGCGGTTTTCTTTCGTATTTTGTGTTAGCGGACTTTCTTATTGTAATATATTTGCGAGCTTTTTCTTGGATGCTTTTTATTACCCGCTTAATATTTTACTTGGGTTTTCTTTAAAAGTGGGTTTATTTCTTTAGGTAAGGTTTTTACTAGTGTTTATGTGCCGTGACTGATTTAAAACACCGATATTTATTGTATCATGCTTCATAACTAAGCAAAGCATTTTGATACCATTTTAAAGCCTTTTTTTACCAACATTTAATGAAGTTTTTACGCGTTTGATTACAAAACACGAAAAAAAGGTTTCTTGTTGATCCACGAACCTCTAGTGACGTCACGCGCACATGCTCCATTACATGTATACATAAACTATTTAAAATCTTTGCTATAAAACGTGTAAAATTTTAAAATATATATTGTTCCGTGACAACCCGTATAAAAACACGGATTCTGGTTTTACATTTTTATTGGAAATCAGGTCCACAAACGTTTCTATGGTAACAACAATTCCATTAGGTGGTACTTTCATTAACAGATAACTTATTGTCCAATAATTTCCATGGTTACAATTGTCACAACAATTGTTATTATGGAAATTATCCGGAAAATTACTTTATCCGTTAATGAAAGACAATTTAACCGTAATTAATGATAACTGTTTATCCTTAAACTGCCTGTTAACATTTACTCACTATGAAAGTCAGAAATATACTGGCTCGTGCGGACTTTCTTCGCGCTTTATAGCAGTGTGGAAAAGATTGAAAAGTCTGGAAAAAGTCTAGAATTAGCTGAAGAATTCTTTACTCAGGATGAAAGAAAAGTGTAAATGAATGCCAACAGCGCCTTCAGGATAATCCGCAATGGCCGTCGAAAAAGGGAAAAACTAAGGTAATTATTTCAAATAAATTATTAACCTAAATAAAATAATTCTAACTTTCTACATTTCGACTAACTAAACAGATATTTTTAAAGTTCGTAACAATATATTATCTGTGAAATTTTACTGCCTGTTTTATTTTTGAGAGTATATAACACATCAGAATAAAACTGATGATTCATTGATTATTAGAAACTATCAGAAAAATACATTATAACTTTAGTCGGTGCTACCAGTATAGCTGTATACGGTACTTAATCTGTTCAATGATGACATCAGGATTTGCATTTAATAATTCTACTTCTTAAATATGCTTGTTACCATTTTAGGATCTGAGTGCAGCAAATAAGTAAAAATTATTCTGTAATCAAACGTATTGGTTTTTATTACAAATTGCTACAATAAGGTGTATAAAATGGTGCCTACATTATAAACTTAAATGTTTGGAAGTCCTTCATGAGTCAAAACTGTTCTATGACTACGGTACTGACAACTAATGAAAACTTTTTTTCATGGAAGATTTTGCGACCCCCAGGTAGCTGCGCCCATCTCGCCACCGCCTAAATACGACCCTGATGTTAGGTTACTTAGGAAACACTCTTGTATACTCTATCACAGCCTTCAGTAAAAGTTTGTGACTACTATTATGGTTACTTGTATTTTTAATTATACAACAAGTTGAGGAGTATGCTAGATTGCCTTTTAATTTTATATTAAACACCTAATTGAAAATATTTTTAGTCTAATACGACGAACAGAAATTAAATTGATACACAAAATTACAAAATAGTGCATCCAATGTTTTGACATTGTTTTTATCTTTATAATTATAGTTATCTTAAATTCCTTATATTAATTTGCTTATACAAAAAATGCTTTTTAAATGAAAGAATATCAAGAAGTGTTATAAAAAAGAATAAAAGTTAGATTATATTTTGCAAGTAACACTTCAAAAATGTGCTGAAGGTGACAATTATAAAGCATGTTTCGGCAACACTGCGGACAATCCTGTTCGGTACTTTAAAGTTGTCTCCGATTCTAGACCCTTGTCAGATAAGTCAGAGAGTATTGTCGCTATAGTTGATCAGTATAGGAATAAAAATTCGATGCTCTTTGAAAAGAAACAAGACATAGATTTGATTAGAACTTTGCGTACCGCTCTCCGCACGTGTCTGTAAAAATCGTCCATATAAAAAACAAAGGCGGCCTCTACTTTGTGTGTTTTTTTTTTCAAAAAGCACCGAATTTTCATTGTTATTAGTACAGTAAACGAAGGTGTGAACCTGAAGATCAGGTTGGACCGTCACAATTTTTTTTTAATTTGCAGGTATTAATGTATACAATAACCTGTGAAAATATCATATATAAAAAAATGTCCGCAAGGGCTTCAAAAATGGCCCTTAAGAGCCTGAAAATCCGTTTTTCAACTAATTTGGTCAATATCTTCCGAAATGTGACATAACGAGGGGCATGTTTCGGCAACACTGCGGAGCAATCCTGTTCGGTACTTTAAAAGTTGTCTCCGATTCTAGACCCTTGTCAGATAAGTCAGAGATATTGTCGCTTATAGTTGGATCAGTATAGGAATAAAAATTCGGTGCTCTTTGAAAAGAAACAAGACATAGATTTGATTAGAACTTTGCGTACCGCTCTCCGCACGTGTCTGTAAAAATCGTCCATATAAAAAACAAAGGGCTCTCTACTTTGTGTGTTTTTTTTTCAAAAAGCACGAATTTTTTTCATTGTTATTAATCAGTAACGAAGGTGAACCTGAAGATCAGGTTGGACCGTCACAATTTTTTTTAATTTGCAGGTATTAATGTATACAATAACCTGTGAAAATATCATATATAGAAAATGTCCGCAAGGGCCTAAAAATGGCCCTTAAGAGCCGAAAATCCGTTTTTTCAACTAATTTGGTCAATATCTTCCGAAATGTGACACTTACGCAATACGTGTTTGGACGAAAATGAAGAGCAGTTTATTAACTGCAAAATGATTCTATCACTGTTGTCAAACATTTGATAGTATTTTTTGCACCTGCCTACGTATCTCGAAAGGTGCTTTAAGCTACTTACACTTTCAAACGGACAGACTAATTTTTAAATAACTCACGTAAAAATGCATATTTTTGCATGATTTAAAGTTTGCATGAAAGAGGAATTTAGCAATAATATCTTTTTTACTGTTTTCTTTTTTTTCTTAAAATATTAAAAACTCGAGCCAAAGTCCTTTTGCTCGATATTTTGGACCCTCCTATCAATCTGTTCATATTTTTTTTAATAAAAAGTAATTTTACCGAATTCTTTTGGATTATGGAGCTTGATAGATGTTGAATACATTTCAAAATTCAATACATTTATTTGTGTATTTTTATTTCTTAGGGCGGTTTTTGGAATTTCCGGAGTTTTCGGAAAATGCTCGGGTCTATCGGGAATTAATAAATATTCAAGTGACCATAAACAATCTTTGTAAATAGGATTGTAGATTTTGAATGCATACATTTATTAATCGAATATGTAAAAAATGTAAAAAAATTTCGCCTTACTTTTTATTTTAGTTTTCAGACAAAACGTCTTTAGAGAAAACGGGGCAATATTTAAGATTTTCAGTTTCCTTTTTGAAGCACAGGTAGGTTTTTAATTTTTGTTATTTCAAGTTTAATAAAGATCATTTATTTATTGTGGGAAAGTCTAATTTTTGTTGCCTTATTTTTGTAGCCGAAATATAAGAGTCAAAGTAACTAGTTTGATGGAATGTTTTATTTATAACGAAGATCTGAGTAAGGACGTTGTGATGGTAACACGTGGATTAGCAACTTTAATAGATGTGCAAGAGAAAAGGACAATCACCATGTGTTTTTTCAGAAGCAATCCTCTCCGGAAATGATAGAAGGTAGGGAAGTACCCCAATGATTTGGCAAGCTAAATTATCCAAACAGTAATTGTTAAAGACTCGAAAAAAAAGATTTTATTGGGAAAATGTATTCAACACCTTCCAAAGCCCCATTATCCAAAAGGATTCGGTAAAATTTTTTTTTATAAAAAAATATGAAAAAGGTTGATAGGAAGGTCAAATTATCGAGAAAAAAACTAACTTTTTGAGTTTTTAATATTTAAAAAAAAAAAGGAAACAGTAACAAGATAATATTGCTACAAGTTACTTTTTTCCGGAATCATGAAAAAATATGCATTTTTACGTGAGTTATTTAAAAATTAGTCCGTCCTTTTTTGAAGGTAAGTAGCTTAAAGCCCCCTTCGAGGTACTGATAAGTTAAAAATACTGGGGATCTGTGGCCGATTATTGAAAAAAACTATCAAATTTTTGACAAAAGTGATGGGTTTTTCATTTTTACAGCTAATAAACTGTTTTCATTTTCGCCCAAAAACACGAATTGCGTAAGGGTCATTTGGAGATATCGACCGAATTAGTTAAAAAAAACGGATTTCCGGGCTCTTGAGGGCCATTTCAGGCCCTTGCGGACATTTTTTTAAAAAGGATATTTTCAGAGGTTATTGGTTACATTAATAACTGCAAATTAAAAAATTGTGAGGCCCAACCTGATCTTCAGGTTTGAGGTTTCTTCGGACTTCATTTACTAAACCCATATACTGATCCAACTTTAAGTCTAATCTGAGAAGTGTGTTTCGGGAAAATAGTTAGAAGGCTTCAAAAAAGTATGAGCGATAGCTCATTCGACGGGGGTGAATTGAAAAAGGCGGTTTGAGAACTTTCTGCCAATAAAAATTGAAATTTTTTTGAAAACATGAAAAAAAGGAGCCCTTTTCATTTTTGATGATAACTCAAAAACCATAGAGGAAGCAAATTGCAAAAATTTCCGAAGTGGTGGAAATTTCAACAAAAAGTCCCAATTTCCCGAAATTTCATTTCATTATTTATAATTTTAATTTAACGTTTAAAATTTCGTAACCTATTGGTTAAAGCTCGAGTCAAAACTTGAGTACGTCAACTAAATATATTTTTTTAAGGTATTAAATATTAACCCAAAATTTTTAAAAATTATGGTTTATTCAGAACCCCTTAAAGAGTTAATTCCGTTGAAAATTTAACTCTGGGTTTAAATTTTTTTACAAGTTAGAAATTGTTAAGTAACAAAATTATTTAAAAATTTTTCTTTGTGTACATTAACAAAAATGTTTAAATAAAATTTTAAACATTTTTCGCTTGTCAGCCTTTCTATATAAAAAATTTTAAAAAATCACATAAAAGTTTAAAAAAAAAACCTTTTGTTAATAATTTTAAAACTTTACAAAAAAAGATAAATCATAGTAATATTGTCAAAGTTAAAAATTATTTAAAAAACAAAGGATTTAAATGTATTAAACTTTATGGCGTGATCTTGTTAATTATGTACAGGGGGACCTGAAAGATCGTCCTCCCGCGATATCTGGAGAACCTTCATCGCATCAGGTTTAAAAAAAAATATAGTAAAACCAGCTTGAGAAAATGATGGGAAAATTTTTTTCCCAAACCATTTATTCACCCTAGGGCGTAAACCCAAAAACAAAATTGAAAAACGGGTTATTTAAAAAAATGGATATTAACTTATGTCGTTGATAGTTTTCTCAATTTAAATATGTAAAAAAAGGAAACTTTTTTCAAGCGTTTTTCCCAACATGTCAATTATAAGAGGGGGAGAAATGTACATTAAAAAAAAAAAATTTAAAAAACTTTTTTTTTTGGCTTAACCGATTCTGATAAAAAAAAGTCTCGATGGAAAGAACTTTTAACAGAGCTTACGATAACATATTGGCGGGTTAATTAATTTTTTTGTTTTATCCCTAGGACTGATTTGGGCGTTATTAATTTTGTCAATTTTTTCGAAAAATTTAAAATATACATATATATATATATATATATATATATATATATATATTATATATATATATATATATATATATATATATATATATATATATATATACTTATATATATATATATACTGAGCTTATAAAATAGTATTATTTTTATAAGCCATAAAAACATAAAAAAGGGAAAGAAACTAGTAAAAGCCGCATTTTGATATCTTAATTAATTTTAATTATTGCCGAAAAACTGCATTACCGTATCATTTTTTTATTTTAAGCCGTCAGATAAACAAGCGGCGTTCTTATCGAGAATGCCTAAAGAAAAACTATTTGTTTTTCTACGAATATTAAATAAATCAATAATATCCTTATTATTTGTTTATCATTAATTTAATAACACATTCATAGATACACGGCCTGTGGGTAAAAATAATGTTTTATTAATTTTCTACGGGCTTTGGCTAATTGTATCTTCATTATGCTGGAATAGGATGCTCATTTCCAGTTTCTGGTGTAAACGGGTTGTCAGAAAGTTTTAAAAACTTTTTTGTAAAATGCCGTCTTTCGGAATATTGTCTTGCAGTAATAGAGGATTTTCAAAAATTTTTAAAATAAAAATTTCGACCATGTCGTATGCCTCGGTGCAATAAGACATAATTTACTTAATTACTATTGAACAACGATTATTAACACTACTGGTTAAGTGATGATCGCGTTTTTAAATTTAGCAATGGACTTAAAGAAATTGAGTAATAACGGTTTTGAATGTTTAAAAAAATTTCAGATTTTGACGGGGCCCCCTTACTAAAATCTTTTTGGCCGCCCATTGTCAGTGCTTTTTGTTAAACATTTCAAACTGTTGTTAACTTTTAACAATTTCCAAGTCCATTGCAAAATAATAACGCGATCATCACTGGGCCTACAACTAATAAACAAAGATGAATTGGATAAACAGGAACTAAATTTAAAATTATCAGGTTTTACAAAAATCCACTTGTCATTTTTGACGTCCTTGTTTTTCGGGATTTTTTTGGGCATTTTGAAAAAAAGGGGTTGTTTATCTGACAGCTTAAAATAAAAAAAAGGGGTAGAGTAAGGGAAAATTTTTTCGGCAATAAGTCGAGAATTAATTAAGATATCAAAAGGGGGGCTTTCACTATTTTTACTTTTTTTTAAGGTTTTTTTAATGAGCTTATAAAAACAATCCCATTATATTTAAATTTTTAAAAAAAATTGACAAAATTTATAACTTTGACACAAATCAGTCTCTAGGGATAAAAAATGAATTAATTATACCAATATTTTTTTTAAGCTCTGAAAAAAGCTCTTTCAAACGAGACCTATTTTATTAAAAATTTGGGTTAACCCGAAAAAGTTATTTAATTTTTTCCAAATGTACTTTCGCTTCTCCTTTCTATATTTGACAGGTTAGGGAAAAACGTTTAAAAGAAAAGAGTTAAAAACCCTTGAAAAAAATTTTCACATTTACATATTGGTTTTCATAAATTTTTTTTTCCGAAAGCTATCCGATGAAGGCTGGGAGATATTGCCGGATGACGACCTTATTAGGACAACCTGTAGGAAGGGATCCATGAAGTTAAAAATTTTACCGCAATTATTTTAAACTTTTAATGTAAAATGAAAAGAAAATTTCAAACAATTTTGTTAATTAAAAATTTAAATTCAACCTGTAAAATTAACTGTAAGAAAAATTTTCAAAGGGGAAATTTAAATTCTTTAAAGTGTTCTGAATACACCACAATTTAAAAAAATTATTTAATATTTAATACCTTAAAAATATAAATTTATCGGACGTACCAGTTTCGACTTCTAGCGTGCAACCAAAAAGAGCACGAGGGCCATTTTCAGCGTTAAAATAAAATTATAAATAATGGGGATAGAGTTCCAGACCCAGGAGTCGACTTTTTTGGAAATTTACTTTTTTCGAATTTTTTTGAATTTTCGCTATTTTTATGGTTTTTGAAAATTATCAAAAAAAATCGAAATGGCTTCTTTTTTTCATTTTATTAATAAAAATTGTAATTTTTATTGGTAGAAAAAATCCTCAAAACCCTTTCTCAGATTTGCATTCCGCGTTTGAAAAGCTTTTTGGTTTATATTTTTCGAAGCCTACTAACTATTTTTTGCGGGGAAAACACTTCTCCACTAGACTAAATAATTTAAGCAAAGCCAACCCAGACAAATTATCTAGAATCAGGCTTAAAACTTTATGTTTTCATACGACAATTTACTTGAATTATTGTAAACCGACAGCCGAACTCAATTTGCGCAAATTGGTGAGCGTATAAATGCAGCATTTTAAATGTTGTATTGTTCAAAATACATTAATTTGATTTTCAGGATTTTAAAAATCTTGATGTTTAAAAAGTTGGAAAAACCCTTTGATTATACTTTCAATAGGCTACTCACAGTGATTAATGAATGCCCATATTTTTCAGAATATTTAAAATGATTTAGATTTAAAAAAGCAAAAGAGAGCAGTAATTTTATAATAGGCTTGGTAGGGGCTTGTTGGGAAAATTCTAAACGTTAATTAGGGTGAGGGGGTAGTTTTGATAGAAAATTTTTGGTTTAATGACTTTTTATCTCGTCTAAAAGGCCCAAAAAAGCAAATTTGCAATTTTTGTATTTGGGTAACTGCATAGATTTCGAAATAATTTTAAATTTTTAAAATATTGATAAATTTACCCCATTGTAAAAAAGTAAAGTCTAAAATTTAAAAGCACTGTTTTTTTTTTAAATTTAGGAACCCAAAAAAATTTAAACAATAAAATTTTTTTACTCAAAAATGATAAGATAACTAATGGCTTTGCCTTCGTTGGGTATCGTTTTATTAAGGATTAAATAAAAAAAAAATAAATCATTCAAAATTTATTATTTTATTTAGGTATATAATTTTATAGCAACTTCCCTTTTAAAGGTTTAAAAATATTTTAAAAAAATATATAATCGGTCCCATAGATAAGGCAACGTTTTTTTAAATATTTTTAAAGTTGTTAGTTTATCCTTTTAAATATAAAAAATATAAATAAATATTAGTATAACCTAAATTAATATAAAAAACCAAATAAAAAAAAAGGGATTTAAAAATTTTTTAATAAAAAAATATTATATCGCTAATAGTTAATTTTAATCTTTTCAAAAAAGCCCTTTTAAAAATTTTATATTATATAAATATATAAACCAGTGGTGATTGAATTTTTAAAAATGCAGTAATATTTTCAGTTTTTTATACTGTTAATTTGTTTTCAAAATTATTTTTAGGGAAATATCATTGTCATTAAACATCCCTATTTTCCAAAAAGGGTTTTGACTTGCTATAGCCTTCAGGCGGATATTCCATACCATTTAGTTCTTGTTCCATGTTTTTAAAAGGGAACATCGTAAATTTTTTAGGTCATATAACATCTTAAAATAATCAAGATTTTTTTGACTTTTAAAGTGTTTCATTCCCCGTTACTTAGAGGAAAAAGGCATAGTTTGGAAATGACGAAAATGTACGCCCCAACCGTTTTTTTCCCTATATTTTCTCCAGTCAAGATTGTACTTTAATATTAAAAAAACAA
>JAHBCN010003396.1:75483-114820 GCA_019359885.1 Listronotus oregonensis | reverse complement strand
CTTAGGTTACATGTGGCCTCAAAGTGGGCGGCTTGAATAAAATCTAATAATCCTGATTTTCAGAGAATATCTTTGCAAATTTCACCATTAATCTTCTAAAATATCCACACAACAACAAAACTGGAGCCTTTGCAAAAATTATTGATGGTTTAAATGAAAAATCCCATACGGATGACCACGATATTCGCAGTAAAAATATTAAACCAATGTTGTTTCACCAGCGGCCGCTATGCAAAATGGCCCAGGCTGTTGAAAAAAAAAATCCGACCGGCCACTCGTAAGCGCATCCAAGATAGATTAGCTCGAATATTTAAAAAAAAATAATTTAATGCTGTAGGCGATTCTCCCATTTTCCAGCGCATTCACCATAACATAGTATCGACAAAATTAAACCGTTACATTCTCATCGTGGGTTCGAAGTATTGGTACTGTTTCGGTTTTCTGGTTTTCTTGTTACGCTCCTATTGCGAGTCTTTATCTGTCGGAGTTTAAGGATTTAAGTCTTCTTACAAATTTTATATCACTCAAGATCAGTTGCGGTCCAAGTAGCCAGATCTAATACAGAGTAAACTGATTTATTGAGGCTAAAAGGCATCTCCAACCATTATGTAGGAAAGTATATATATAGTGTATGTGTATAATAATAATGCATTTGAAACATTGAGCTAAATTTAATTTGCCAAAAAATATAATAAATCTAGATGAAAATATTTTAGATTATGAATAACTAAAAATACGATATCAAAAAATGTAACACCGTAAATGTATTTTCTATCAAAGAAATTTTTGTTACTAATAGTTTCCACCAGAACCAACTTGGTTTTTTACCAGGAGTCGGAGATAGGACGGTGAAGAGTGACAGACGCGTCAAAATGAGTACCTTTAGCAAGGTTAACCGACCACTAGCGGAAATAAAAGCGATTGGAGGTGTGATTACTAACATCTACAAAAAATTTTTCACCAGAACCAAAATCGGTTTTCACCAGGAGTCGGAGGTAGGACGTGAAGAGTAACAGACCCGAGTTGACCGACCTCCTGCATATATAGAACGGATTGGAGGTGGAACAAAGTGCTTCGAAACTTTGACGACGTCAATAAAAGGAATTGTTTGCGCGCAAACAAGGGTTAGCAGTCCATCAATATGATGGAGACTTTGAACGTGCTTATTACTTACTGCAGCTCGAAACTGACAAGGACGCAATGATGAGGGCACATGAGGTGCGATTAAATGCATTAAGAAGACAGTCGAAGTAACCATTAAGGATCAAATAACCTACAACGAAGAAATTAATTCAACCGGTCTGGGAATAATCAGCGACTAGCGCTGAGGTACTTTGATTGTGGAGGTTCCCACTATAAAGGTGATTGCCCACGAGCCAGGACAACAACATCAAGACCGGCAATTGAACCCGCACCGATAGTGGAAGAACCACCAGCACCGGAGAAGGCACCCCAAGTCAAACAACCAGCACTATATTTAATTTGAATATTTTAATGTATTCAAATAATATATGTAATACAATATAATATGTATTTTACTACTAATATTTAAAATTAAACATTATTTTTCCATTTTTTAAGCCGATTTGAGGTTTAGGATCTCGAAATTAGTTAGGTCTCTTAAATAAAATTAAACATTTGTCCAGCTTACGTAAAGGTTTTACTGAAAATAAATTTCTATAGTCCTAATTGTATAAATTTAAATCTGGTAAAAATTTTAAGGTTTTTGGAAATATTTTTTTAATTTTAACTCCTCTGATTGGTCTATATTGGCATATAAATTATCTTGCACCGAAATAATTATATTTTTTAACGCATTTCAATTTTCATTTTAAATGCTCGGTAACTTAATTTAAGAAAGTTGTCAAAAAAAATTGTGTTAAATTAGGTTTTTACCTGATCTTTTATCTTTAAATAAATATTATAAGGTCATAATTATGGTCTAGATCTTTTTTTATCTCTCGTCCTAAAGTTATATGAAAAAGAGTTTAATCATGTATTTCTTGTACAGATATATATTTTAGCGATTTTTCGGCCGCCATTTTCAAAAAAATGGCAAAATCTCGAGCCCTTAGGGATGACTTTTTATGCGGTTCGGGCCAAATTCGTTAAAATTTTGTCCTTAATAACTTTCCCCAGTGGCTTGCTTGTGTCATCAAATAACGTTTTTTTTTGTTACACTTCACAAAAATTTCTACAAGTTTGACATGACCACAGTGTAGTGTATTTTTTGCCAAAACGTTTCTATATTAAACGAATTTGTCTAAATTAAAAAGTTATTGTTCATGTTTATACATTATTTAAAATCAGTATGACATTCTAGTCAATATGTATTTGTGGGATTTTTTATATTTAAAAATACATTTTTAGATTCACCAGTTAATGCTTAAAGATGACTCTAGAAATACAGCTTACCGTGATGCAATATTAAACAGCAAAGAAGATTTTGTCGGAAAGGTCGTTTTAGACGTTGGTGCAGGAACTGGAATCTTGTCTGTGTTTTGTGCACAAGCTGGAGCAAAAAAGGTGTACGCAGTGGAGGCTAGTGAAACATATAGAATAGCCATAGAAATAGCTAAAGAAAATCAATTTGACGATGTGATTCAGGTATGTACGTAAATTTTTATTATTGTGTTCGTAATGAAAATTAAGCATCTTTATTAACCTCTCAAGTTATGGGATTTAAAGTAAAATGAGTTATTAATTTTAAACGTATTTCTGTTTTTCAGATATATTTATAGATTTTTCTAAACGATTTTATCAATTTATTTATTTCTTTTGCATTATATTTAGGTATATGGCTGAATGTTTTCATGGAAAGGGAAATATTTTGGGAACATGTTCAGGAGGTTAAAATAAGAGAAATTAACCCATACGTTTTAATCCGATTCTTAATCGTCTTTAAAATAATCGGTTCTAAAGTTTTTTTTAACTATTTTTTATTTCAAACGCAACACAAACAAATACTAGTAAAACAACAAAATTTCACTACTTTAGAATGTTTTCGAAAATACCCCCACCAGCTTCAATACAAGCTGCAGCACGTTTGTTAATCGCTCGTGTTGCGCGTTGAATTGCTTGGGGAATGTTTATAATGATATTTGCAGCATTAAAAATTCGATTATGGAGTCCTTCCACTCGTGTTTCGTATACTAGTGATTTTATCCACCCCAGAGGCAATAATCCAGTGGGTTTAGGTCTGATGACCTCGGTGGCCAAGCTTGAGGTCCTCCTCTGCCAATCCAACGATCAGGTAAACGATTATTCAAGAAATTACGCACCCGGCGACTAAAATGAGGCGGGGCTCCATCGTGCCGAAAGAACATTCGGTGTCGAACAATTAGCGGAACATCATCCAACATGTGTGTTAAATGGTCTTCCAAAAACTATAAATATCCATGTTCAGTAAGACGCTTATTCAATACAAAAAGACCAAACAACTGGTCGTTAAGCATTCCACACCACACATTAATACTGAATCGAACTTGAAAGTTTCGTTCAAACGGGGCATGAAGATTTTCATTTGACCACCGATGTTCATTGTGACAGTTATTGATTCCATCGCGGGTGAACTGAGCTTTATTGCTAAATAAAATGTATTTATGTAGCCCTCAATTTTGTTGGATGCATTCACAAAATTGAACCCTTAAGCCATAATCACCAGCCATAAAGATGTTGAACCGGTTGAACATGGAAAGGCTTTAAACCGTGTTTTCTAAGTGTCTTTCAAACGCCCACATGTGATTCTAATCGAAGTTCTTTCGTAATCCGCCTCGTACTAACACCTGGGTTCCGTTCAGCCATATCCAGAACATTCTCTTCATTTTCCACATTTAGACCCACCTCTCGTTCAGAATCAATCCTTACGCTTGGAAACATTCCTGTTTCCTGAGCATTTGCAAAAACTTTTTGAAAAACTTTTCGATTAGGAACTCTTCTATTTGGAAAAAGACGTCGGTATTCATCAACAGCTCGTAATGCGCTATCATTACAGAAACCATACACGAATGTCATGTCAGCATACTCCCTATGGGTGAATGTGTGAGGCATTACATATGGAACCTTTTCTCTTTTCGAGTCGAAACGCTTAGAATCAATCAAACTGACAACCATGCTTGTCAAAACTACCAGTTAATTAAATTAGGTTGAAATACCTACAAACTGAAGTTAGAAATACAAAACTTCTTAATTACTCCAAAACTTTACAAAGAAAACTTTAAAACCAGTTATTTTAGAGACGGTTAAGTATCGGATTAAAACATATGGGTTAATTTCTCTTATTTCGACCTTCTAAACATGTTCCCAAAATATTTCCTTTTCCTTCCGAAACACCCTGTATTGAGAACCAGAAGAATGTCTGATCTTGTCGTGGGTACAAGCCCAGTCTATAAGTAAAACATTTTTTCCTTTAGAACTGGGTTGGAAAAAACTATATTTAAAAAAATAAAAAATAAAACTTTGCTTCGCGTCGTTCGGGTATCTACAATCACGTGCGGAAAGTATAATTTTCCACACTTATTAGAATAATTAATTATTATATTATGCCTAATATCAGGTGGCACGTGAAAATAGTACACGAAGAAAAAATAAAGTTGTTAAGCCTTGCAGAACGTAATGGTCACATAAAAACAAATACATTTTAGATATTTTTTGTTTTTAGGTTACCCAAAAGCTTTTTTATAGAACTATATTATTCAATCTATTTAATAATAGACAGGGTGTTTCCCAAGTATTGTTAAAGATTTTAGGTGGTGATTCCTCAAGTGTTTTTATGAAGAAAAGTTCATATTAACATATGTCGAAAAATGTCTTTTTTCTAAATTTTATATATTTTTTTCTTTGTAATTTTTGGGCAATCGAAATGTTTTTATTATTTTTTTTAACTCTCAATGTGTACGGAGTTGATTAGAGGACAAGTTAGGTATAGTGTAAATAAAAATGTACTCGTTTCTCCAGGGACGTGCGCCGTAGGCATAAGTACAATATTATTTTTAAAAAATATGAGTAATATATACACATAAGTTGTTTCAACAGTTTGTAACAGGGTATAATCTTAATAAAGAATAATTATAAGCATGTAAAAACTAAGAAACACTGAAAACACTATAAAATAAATACATTTTGGTTTACCGATAATTACAACCGATCGAAAAATAAAACATCCTGTATTATGGAAAGGACACATTTCTTGGCGTAGGATAATACGAAGTTTTTATGAAAACACTTGAGAAGTCACCCTCTCAAGTTTTTAGGCAAGGTCGTATCTAGGTATGGCCGCGCCAACCTACAACAAAATTAAAGTTTCAAGTATAACTGGTCGTATCTGACTGAAAGAAGTAGAATGTAAATTAACTATACCTACATCTTTATTTGCGGATGATTAAACTTTCTCAACAATAAAATTGTAGTTACAAAAATACTGTGCATATTGAACGTACTAAAACGTAATATCTATATTTTAATAAATTAAATAATATGCAACAAAATATTTGATTAAAAACTTGTATTGATTATGTGCGGCACGTGAGATCCAAATGTCATTTCATCGTCGTGGATCAACAACAATAATGCCATACCGGAGGATGGTCATTTATAGCATTTAGTTAGCGGTTTTCTTTCGTATTTTGTGGTTAGCGGACTTCATTCTTATTGTAATATATTTGCGAGCTTTTTCTTGGATGCTTTTTATTACCCGCTTAATATTTTACTTGGGTTTTTCTTTAAAAGTGGGTTTATTTCTTTAAGGTAAGGTTTATATTGTGTTAATGTGCCGTGACTGATTTAAAACACCGATATTTATTGTATCATGCTTCATAACTAAGCAAAAAGTCATTTTGATATCATTTTAAAGCCTTTTTATCACAAGCATTTAATGGTGTTTGACGCGTTTGACACAAAACACGAAAAAAAAGGTTTCTTGTTGATTCACGAACCTCTAGTGACGTCACGCGCACATGCTCCATTACATGTATACATAAACTATTTAAAATCTTTGCTATAAAACGTGTAGAAAATTTTAAAATATATATTGTTCCGTGACAACCCGTATAAAAACACGGATTCTGGTTTTACACATTTTTATTGGAAATCAGGTCCACAAACGTTTCTATGGTAACAACAATTCCACTTAGGCCTGGTACTTTCATTAACGGATAACTTTATTGTCCGAATAATTTCCATGGTTACAATTGTCACCAGAATTGTTATTATGGAAATTATCCGGAAAATTACTTTATCCGTTAATGAAAGTACCAGACCTTAACGTAATTATGATAACTGTTTATCCTTAAACTGCCTGTTAACATTTACTCACTATGAAAGTCAGAAATATACTGGCCCGTGCGGACTTTCTTCACGCTTTTATAGCAGTGTGGAAAAGATTGGAAAAGGCTGGAAAAAGTCTAGAATTAGCTGGAAGAATTCTTTTACTACAGGATGAAAGAAAAGTGTAAATGAATGCCAACAGCGCCTTCAGGATAATCCGCAATGGCCGTCGAAAAAGGGAAAAACTAAGGTAATTTATTTCAAATAAATTATTAACCTAAATAAAATAATTCTAACTTTCTACATTTCGACTAACTAAACAGATATTTTTAAAGTTCGTAACAATATATTATCTGTGAAATTTTACTGCCTGTTTTATTTTTGAGAGTATATAACACATCAGAATAAAACTGATGATTCATTGATTATTGCAGAAACTATCAGAAAAATACATTATAACTTTAGTCGGTGCTACCAGTATAGCTGTATACGGTACTTAATCTGTTCAATGATGACATCAGGATTTGCATTTTATACATTCTACTCTTAAATATGCTTGTTACCATTTTAGGATCTGAGTGCAGCAAATAAGTAAAAATTATTCTGTAATCAAACGTATTGGTTTTTTATTACAAATTGCTACAATAAGGTGTATAAAATGGGTGCCCACATTATAAACTTAAATGTTTGGAAGTCCTTCATGAGTCAAAACTGTTCTATGACTACGGTACTGACAACTAATGAAAAACTTTTTTTCATGGAAGATTTTGCGACCCCCAGGTAGCTGCGCCCATCTCGCCACCGCCTAAATACGACCCTGATGTTAGGTTACTTAGGAAACACTCTTTATACTCTATCACAGCCTTCTAGTAAGGTTACTTAGGAAACACTCTTTATACTCTATCACAGCCTTCTAGTAAAGAAGTTTGTGACTACTATTATGGTTACTTGTATTTTTTTAATTACAAATAGTTGGTGAGTATGCTAGATTGCCTTTTAATTTTATATTAAACACCCAATTGAAAATATTTTTAGTCTAATACGACGAACAGAAATTAAATTGAATACCACAAAATTACAAAATAGTGCATCCACTGCCTTAGACATTGCATTTTTTTATCTTTATAATTATGTAGTTATCTTAAAATTCCCTTATATTAATTTGCTTATACAAAAATGCTTTTTAAATGAAAGAATATCAAGAAGTGTTATAAAAAAGAATAAAAGTTAGATTATATTTTGCAAGTAACACTTCAAAAATGCGCTGAAGGTGACAATTATAAGGGCATGTTTCGGCAACACTGCGGAGCAATCCTGTTCGGTACTTTAAAAGTTGTCTCCGATTCTAGACCCTTGTCAGATAAGTCAGAGAGTATTGTCGCTTATAGTTGGATCAGTATAGGAATAAAAATTCGATGCTCTTTGAAAAGAAACAAGACATAGATTTGATTAGAACTTTGCGTACCGCTCTCCGCACGTGTCTGTAAAAATCGTCCATATAAAAAACAAAGGCGGCCTCTACTTTGTGTGTTTTTTTCAAAAGCACCGAATTTTCATTGTTATTAGTACAGTAAACGAAGGTGTGAACCTGAAGATCAGGTTGGACCGTCACAATTTTTTTAATTTGCAGGTATTAATGTATACAATAACCTGTGAAAATATCATATATAAAAAAATGTCCGCAAGGGCCTAAAAATGGCCCTTAAGAGCCCGAAAATCCGGTTTTTCAACTAATTTGGTCAATATCTTCCGAAATGTGACAATTATAAGGGCATGTTTCGGCAACACTGCGGAGCAATCCTGTTCGGTACTTTAAAAGTTGTCTCCGATTCTAGACCCTTGTCAGATAAGTCAGAGAGTATTGTCACCGAACATAAACAAGATAAGAAGATCCACTCTTTGACTCCGCCCGAAATTCTCCCCTCTCGCCCCGTCTCCGATCCCGGCGGTTGCTGGCTTTCGGGCAGCGAACGAGTTATAACAGTTGTCTCTGAATTTGTGTGGGACAATTATATACAGGCTGGCGCTTCCGGAATTCTATTTTCTGTTAATTGGTTGTTGGTGGGCAAGTGATTTAGAATATTTTTAGACATTTCACTTTAGTGAACCTTATTTTGGGTATAAAAATGACGTTGTGTTCTGTTGATGGCTGCGGCAGTAAAGCAGGACCTAAAATGTCGTTCTTTCGCTGTCCAAAAGATGAAATAAGGTAGGTTTTTGATTATTTATTTTTATACTTTATTTATTTTTTATATTATTATATTATATTTTTTTATAGTATATATTATTTATTTTATTTATATATTATTTTATATATTATATTTTTATTATTTATATTATTATACGTTAAATAGCGTTTAGATTTGCAAAATTAACGTATAAGTTATTCCTGTATATTCTGTTTTTTTAGATGTCAGAGATGGAAACAATCATTAAGATTCATTGGCACTCATCGATATTCGAATCTTACACCAGAGCAATGTAATAACAGAATAAAAATTTGTAACCTACACTTTACTGAGGGCAGTTTCATTCGAAATGAATCTAGAATTAACCTTAGGTATGATGCAGTTCCGTCGTTGAATTTATCTAGTAAGTCTATATAAATTTGATAGTAAATATTTTTCAGAAAAAAAGCTTAATGTATGTGGTACTTATTTATTTATTTTTTAGTTTAGTTAAGTATTATTTATTTTCAGATACTTATTCCTTTCCATGTAGTACTTGTACCGAAAACCAAATGAAAAGCTTCAAAGACGTTTCTGTTTCAACTGATATGAACGAGAAAGTGTTTAAAGGTTTGTTTTTCCTTTTTTATTAAATTATTTTTATTTTATTAACACCTTAATATTTTTAGTCAAATCCACTCAGACATCAATGACACTTTCTGCGGATACTCCCAGAAAAAAAATCCTAAAAGAGCAAATAAAATCAATTAAAAAAACCTCAGATACTCCTTCGGCGTGCCGAAAAGAACTGGATACCGAAATAACAATGGAAGATGTCTGTAAATATTTAGAAAAAAACTATTCTGAACAATCTTGCAAACTTCTTAAATCTCAGCTAGGTCTTTTAAATAAATCGCCTAAAGGTTGCCGGTACAGTGATGAAATTAAACAATTTGCCTTAAGTGTTTATTTTTTAGGCCCTAAGGCGTACAAAAAATTCTCTACATTATACAGATTACCCTCAAAAAGTACACTTAATCGCTTTACCAAGCAATGGTTAATAAGCCCCGGCTTTAATGAATTTATTTTTAGCTTAATGAAATTAAGATCTAGTGTGTTGAATGAAAAAGAAAAAGATTGCATTCTGTGTATAGATGAAATGTCTGTAAAATCGCATTTATTTTATGACATTTCTAGAGATAAAATAGTGGGATTTCAAGAAGCTCTCAAACCAAATACAAATTTAGATGTAGCGAGTAGTGCTCTGGTAGTCATGGCTCGGGGAGTAGCCAGTAGCTGGAAGCAACCAATTGCTTATTTCTTCTATAAAACAACAGCACCCTCTGATGAAATAAAAGATATTTTATTTGAATGTGTCAGGAGACTTAAAGGCGTTGGCTTAAATGTTCTTGGAGTTGTTTCTGATCAGGGTCCAAATTTTCAAAAATTAGTGAAAACTAACCTTAAGTTAACTGAAAACAATGTTTTCTTTTTTGTTGATGATATTAAACTTGTTTACTTGTTTGACGTACCGCACCTTTTAAAATCAACTAGAAATAATTTTTTTTCTTATAGTTTCATGTTACCTGAAGGGACTACAAAAAAAAAATATTTGGAACAGCTTTATAATATTGACAAGCAAAAAGAATTTAGACTCTGCCCAAAATTAACCGATGAACACATAAATCCCAATAACTTTCAAAAATGAAGGTTAAATATGCCTCGCAAGTGTTTAGCCATTCTGTGGCTGTAGCTCTTCAGACATACACGGACTTTAACGTACTTCCTTCAGATGCAAAAGTTACTGCGAAATTTATTAAACAAATGAACGATCTTTTTGATTTATTAAATTCTTGTCACTTGAATAATTATAATGCATTTATGGGCACAGAAAAACAGTTAAAATTTTTAGAAACAATTAAAACATTACTTAAAAATCTTAAAATTATTGATACTCAAAATAAAAATGTTACTAATAAAATGAAGTTTATTTTTGGCTGGAACTTAACTATAAATTCAATTAAAGTTTTGTGGGACACGTTAAAATGTAAGGGCTACACATTTTTACTAACCAGAAACCTGAATCAAGATTGCCTGGAAAATTTCTTTGGTCAGGTTCGAAATTGCTGTGGTAACGCAAGAAACCCGACTACAATTCAATTTTCCAGGGCCTTCAAAAAATTGTTTACTTTAAAATATTTTGATCAGGTCGATGGTTCTAATTGCATGAATGATATTAACGAGGTTTTATTAAATAAGATTAATATGGAATTTACAGAAAACATTAACGAATTTATGCTTCCAGCTGCAACCCCGACAAATCCCTTAAAGGTTGGCACAAGTGATTATAGAAATCTTAATTGTACTGAAGGTAATGCTTTAGTTTACGTAACTGGTTATTTAATACAAAAATGTTTATTACGACATTCTTGCGAAATCTGTACAAATTTTAATGAAGAAAATTTGGTGCAAAACGATAAAACGTAATCTATTCTGTAACACTTACAGAACAGGTTACATTTGCTTCGGCTTAGCTTTTCGCCTGGTAAAGCAGTAATGTCGTGAGTACAATGTACCTAATTAAGGTAAGATAATTAATTAAGAAAAAAGATGGGCGCCACGGTATTTCCTTTTATTCGGTTACTTTTAATTAGAATTTAACTTGGTGGGAAACACCGAAATTAACCAAGTTTAGAGATTAAGCTGTTGTTATTAATTTCACAAAGGTAGGAATTTAAATTCATAAACAGTCAGTTAAAATAAATGGTTTTTATTCATATGCTTAACGAATAACTTATTAAAAAATATAATTTTAATTAATTTAGAAACGAACCTCCCTGACGCATTATTTCTATTAAACTTAACGCAATATTTATTCCTGATGTAATACGCATAATACCGTGTACTTGATCAAGCATCCGTAATATTATAAGCGCAATTAACCCCTTTTAAATCAACTAAAAAATTAACTTCCCTATCAGATCGGTTCTTACAATTTTGATAGTTGTTTTACATTATTTACAAACGATATTAAAAGAAAAAGAGAAACATGTCATCAAATGTAGGTTAATTACTTAGTTTTTAAAAAATAATAAAATTTCAATTTTAAAATAAATAGATAAACAAAAAATATGGCGCGCAGATGTTGGTATTCCCCATAAAAAAAGGAAAGGTAAAACCTGTTTTCCGGTTGGTTTCGGACAAAATGGCTGCTGGACGACGCCCTGCTCCTACACTAGTAGTGGTCACGTGAAGAGCCAAACCATACAGGAACGATTGTCGAAACTGGATGAATTTACCAAACGAAAAAATCGTAAAAACCATAAAAACCCTGTTTGAAGAAAAACAGTATTAGGACCCTTAAAATTCGTACTAAAGACCAAACAATTTATAGTGATAATAAACTCAGTATTATACAGATATTTATGGGTATTTTAAGTATGAGTTAACTCACCATAAATGCGGGTTACAGGCTACCAACGGAGGAAGTCAGTGGCTACTCCTACAGAGGAAATGAACATTGCACACTGCTATAAAAAACACCCAAAATTAGCAAGATGACTTGGATAAAACTAGATTTGAAAATTGAAAGAAAATAGAATTTTAACATACCTGTTTGCAAATCAACCGTTAATAGTCCTGATAAAACATCACCAGTTGACCATAGCACGCCATACCACCAGAAAATATGCAAATTTTAATGCATCGCACGTGAACTTGGCAGAAACGCCATTAGGCAAAAAAAATCGCCTGAGCAGGAAAAGAGAACCTATTGTCTCGCTGGTACAACATCTGCTGCAAATCGTACCGTGATCGTACCCACATATCGAAGCGTTATCAGTAAAGCGATCTGAAACGGCTTTAGTCGAGCAGGCGTTACGTGGAAAAGGGCAGTGGTGCCGCAATTATTATTTAATAAAACAGGTTTAGAAATCGTTAAATTTATTTGTATAAGAAAATAATTAATTGACGTTGATACTAATTGAATATAATATTATTATTATGAAGAAAACTATATAAAAAAACAACTTGTAGCTTTAAACGCTACAATTATCCCTCTCCCACAAAAAATTAGTTATCAAAGATAACTATATTTTTTATCAATATTAAAACGCGACAAGAAAAATTTAAGTAAAAGGTTAGAACCTATAAATTATAACATATCCATTTGTCCAAACAAAATGGGGGCATCGTTGTAGTACGATGACCAGAACTAAAATATGCCAGAGCATAGAAAGAAACATATTGAGGGGAATGCAAGGGTACTCTTGCAACAGTACTGATATTGATCAGTTCGGATACGACCCCACCAGACCCTAACATCACCTACTGAAGGTCGGCCCTCTCTATTACCAGATGGAAAATCCTCAACATGGCAGAGAAAAAAATTAAGCTACTAATAGGTTAAACTTAATCTAAAGAAATTATAACCATAAAAATATATCCTTTAAAAGACTATAAAATATCATAATACTACTATCATTATATATTCTACTATAAAAATATTAAAGAATCACATTAAACGTTTTAGAAAAATTATAAACTTGCAGCAATTGTCACTAAAGAAACAAACAGACTTTTTATCGTCCCAAGACAAGGTAGGTAAGATACAATTGAGTGCTCTAACATAAATCTATTCGTCATACTTATTTAACTTGATAACTGCGCGTATCACACGTCCTTACGGAGTCACAATAGGTAGGTCTAAATTGGTAGGTGTCTAAATTGGTAGGTCTCTAAAAATAAGACGACGAAAAGCAAAACACTCAAAAATCTTAATTACAATTTTGACTGCTGATTTATTAAAAAATTATTTAAAAAAGAATTCCAAGAAATTCTAATGATATAAAAATTATACTACAAGGTAGTGAAGGTACAAAGGTAAAGATAATCAGACAAAATTAGCTATAATCCTAAAAACGATTTGACAGCTAAAAACTTACTAAACCAGTAAACGCGAAAAGAGTTCCTTCCAAGGAAACAAACTAATCGAACAAGCAGTAACTGACTAGTAGTTGTCTGTAAGGAATCTGAGTCTGTATATAGGTATATATACAAATCAAAAGGCATGGCAAGTATATGCAAAATTAGATAATTCGAACATTATTCAAAAATTTTGCAAGGTAAGGTAAAGCTTTAAAAGAAAGCTAAGGTAAACTAAGCAAGCAAAAAATTATTGCAGGCTTTAGACAAGGTAGATACAAGATAGTCACTGGAAAAAGTGCCAGCTGCAATCGCCAGTATAAAGAGAATTCCATCAGAGAAGATAAGGTAAGGTAAAGTAGAACTTCTACTTAAGGTAAGGTAAAGTAGTATCTCTACTTTGGGTAAAGTAGTATTTCTACTTAAGGTAAGGTAAAGTAGTATTTCTACTCAAGGCAAGATAAAGTAGCATTTCTACTTAAGGTAAGATAAAGTAGAATCTCTACTTAAGGTAAGATAAAGTAGAATCTCTACTTAAGGCAAGATAAAGTAGAATCTCTACTTAAGATAAGGTAAGACATATTAAAACCGACGGATAAAGTAACAGATAACTTGGTAAAAACCAAACAGGTAATATATTTACAAAACTATAAGAATGTACACTAAGATAAAGGTAATTATTCTAAATTTAAAAGGAAATAGGAATGACTAATTATCATCATCATTATCAGAACAATCTACAGCGGAATCACCGCGGTAAGGTAATAAATCTTTAGCATGCCAGGTACCTGCCCTGGAACCATCTAAATTTTTTAACTCATATACTAAAGGAGAGATTTTCTTATGAACCACGGAAAGTATACGTTTGGGACTTAACTTTGCCGCAAACTTATTTGCTGCACTAGAAAGCGCTTTATTGGGACGCCACACTTTTTCACCAACCTTAAAATTCAAATCCCTTTTTCTAAGGTTATAGGACTTTGCATTCCTTTCATAGGCTTGGTGAAGCCTTTGACGTACTTCAGCAAAAATTTTACGAAAATCTGTCAAATCAGCTGCATATGTGTTTCTATCACCAGGTAAAATTTCTTGTTTCTCATCAAGATTATTGTTAACAGGATCCTGGGAGTAATAATTTCCGGAAAGTGGAACATGCCTACCAAAATTAAGATACGAAGGAGGAAAACCAGTAACTTCATGAACAGAAGTATTAATGGCCTGTCTGATTTCAGGTACATGAAGATCCCAATCATCATGTTTATCAATATAACAACGAATAGCAGTGCCAATTGTCCTATTATTACGTTCAACGAAATTGCACTGTGGGGAATAATATGGAGTATATCTAATTTTAACGTCAAAGTCGCTACAAAGTTTTTTGAAACTTTGGCTAACTAAGTTGGAACCATTGTCACAAATAAGGTACTGAGGGACACCATAATTAAGAAATATGTCTTCTTTAAGGTGTTTAACAATAATCGGTGACTGCGCATTTCGTAAAGGAAATAATAATGTAAATTTAGAGAACCAGTCAGCAATTACCAAAATCCATTTATTTCCCTTCTTGCTACGAGGAAGAGGACCAATCAAATCCAATGCAATAACCTGAAAAGGACGATCAACAATTTTTTCTTTTCCCATAAAACCAATTTTAGGAAGGTTTGTTGGTTTTTGTGCACCACAAACTAAACAAGCTTTAACGAACTTCAAAACATCGTCACGCATATGAGGCCAATAATAAGATTCTTGCACTCGAAAAAGTGTTTTCCTAAAACCAAAGTGAGCCATAGTAGGTGGATTATGACAATTTTCCAAAACTTTTATCCTGTGGGCTTAGGAACCAAAAGTTTCCACTCTCTTTGATTGAAAGTATAATATGAGTTCGTCGGAATGAATTTATAAATTATTTGATTCTCAACCTTCCACTGGGGATACTTTTCTGGCCATTTCTGAATTTTGTCACGCATGGATGAATACCATTGGTCAACTTGATCGGCATCAAAACTCATAACTGAAACTTCACCAAAAGTGTGAGAAGTAGAGGGAATAACTTCCTCTGTAGTGTCAGAGTTAGGTAACGAATAAGGTATGCGACTAAGCGCATCAGGTACCACATTAAACTTGCCTTTTCTGTGCTCCAAATCAAAAGAATGCTGTCTTAACTTTATTAACCAACGAGAAAGTCTACCCGAAGGATTCTTCAAATTATTTAACCAGAGCAAACTATAATGATCTGTCACAACAGTAAAACGAGCGCCCTCAATCCAAGGCCTAAATTTTTCGACACAGAAGATAACTGCCAAACACTCTCGTTCAGTAACGGTATAATTTCGTTCTGCCCTAGACAAAGCACGGCTGGCATAGGCCACTACACGTTCTTCCCCATCAATAAACTGAGTGAGAACACCACCAAGTCCAACATCAGAGGCATCAGCTTGAACTATGAACTTTTGCGAGAAATCAGGTTGTGACAAAACAGGAGCAGAAATTAACTTTTCCTTAATAGCAATAAAGGCACTTTCAGCCTCATCTGTCCAGGAAATATGTTCTTTTTTCTTTTTACCCTTAAGCAAAGCATTCAAGGGACTAATAAGTGAAGAAAAGTCCTTAATAAACCTCCTATACCAGGAACACATGCCAACAAAACGTTTGACTTCAGTTGTAGTTCTAGGACGAGGATAATTGATCATAGAAGACACTTTATCAGGATCAGTTGATAAAGAATTATTTCCTACGATGAAACCTAGATATTTAAGAGTAGTTTGAAAGAACTTACACTTCTCAAGATTCACAGTGAGACCAGCCTCTTCAAGGAGTTTCTTAGCAGTCTCTAAAAGCTCTAGATGATGTTCTAACGTAGGTGAGCACAAGAGAATATCATCCAAATAGGAAAATATATATGGTTCAAACTTAGGTCCAAATATAGAATCAACAAGTCTCTGTTGCGTCTGCGCACTATTACACAAACCAAAAGGTACGACTTTGAACTGAAATTGACCTCTACCAATAATAGAAAAAGCCGTCTTTTCTTTCGACGCTTCATCCAATGGGATTTGCCAAAAACTCTTTCTCAAATCAATAGCAGATATAAACTTAGCATTACGAAGATTATTCAAAATGCGATCAATATGAGGCAACGGAAAAGAATCATGCTTTGTCAACTCATTAAGAAAACGTCCATCGAAACAAAATCTATATTCTCCATTGGGTTTCTTTACTAATAATGTGGGAGAACACCAAGGACTCTGGGATTCCTCAACAACACCGAGTTTTAACATTGAATCTAATTCTTTGTTTAAGATTTCTTGCATGTAAGGTGAAAGTAAATAAGGTTTCTTTTTAAAAGGTTTCGCATTGCCGGTATCGATAGTTAACTGAATTTTATTGGTCTTGCCCAGCCTGTCTTTGCTGTCAATCTGCTTAAAGGTCTCAATAACCTTTTCAGCTTTAACCCTATCCATAGGTGAGAGGTCATCAAGAGAAGAAAGTTTAGAGAAAGAAAGTTTAGTATTGATATTAGAAGACAAAGATATAACCTCACTTTTACCTGTACAAATATCCCAAGTATTGTTTTTAAAATTCACTAATAAATTAAACTTTTTAGCAAAGTCACTGCCAAAGATAAATGAATGTGTAACCGAAGGAACTATTAAAAATTTTATAATCTGTAAAGACTCTCCAAGTAAAATAGGTAAGTCGGCGACACCGCTTACTTTCTGCTGTGCACCATCAGCAGTATAGATTTGTTTATCTTGCAAAGAATTAGTTTTAAGACGCATCTGCTTCAAAATTTTTATTCCCGACTTTCCAATTACAGAATTTGTTGCACCCGTATCAAGTAAACCAGTTATGTCATAATCAAAAACGCGTACCGAAATATAAGGTCTGTTGTCACTTTGTTTACAAAGAAACATAGGCGACACTTGGGAAGATACTTTATTATTTTTATAAAAATTAGAAACGAAATTTAACCATTTTTTCCAATCATCAGGACAAAAATAATTATTTTTATTAATTGTGGCATCTTTTAAGGAATTAACAGCATCTTGGCCACGACGAGATACTGTTGAAATTAGTTTTTTGAACATTTTGGACAGGTAGAGATTTTAACATTAGGTTCCCCGCATCGGTAACAAAAAGTTTTACGTTTCTGCTTACAAACCTTATAGGAATGACCCGCATTTTTACAGTTAAAACACGTAAGTTTATTCTTATTTTGAGGCGTTTGTTTAGTGCCGGAAAATTCGCCTGTGTCCACTTTCGAACTATTCTCCGAGTGGCCAGAAAATGAGTCATTATTCTTTTTATGAAAGTTAACATTATTAGGTCTACCCTGATTATAAAATCTATTTCTATGAGAATCAGTAGGATCGGAATTATTAAGACATGAAACATTTGAACAGTTAGAACGCCTCGAAGAAGAAGTAAGGTAAGAAGCTTCTTCCAGCTTTCGAACCAAATTTGATAAAGTTTCCACGGAATCAACGGTCTGTAACGCAAGTGCTTGAATATATTCAGGTAATAAATTCTTTTTTAAATATTTGACTTTGGTTACTTCAGCTAAAGGGTTGGACAAACGATTAAAAAGATTCTCTAAATGAGCAATATAAATAGTTACCGATTCGTTTCGCTTTTGTTTTCTCTGTCTTATGGTTTCCCATATTTCATCATCCGCATAAGGAGAAAGAAAATCCTTTTTAAGCCTTTGGACAAGAGAGGTCCAATCATTTACTGAATTTTTGACACTGCGAAACCATATAAAGGCATCCCCTACAAAAAGTTCAACCGCGGCATTGAAAAGCTCGGCTTCCGAAACATTACGGGCTCGTGCTAAATCTGTAACTCGTTCTAAAAAATAGTAAACCCTTTTTGGATCTCCCGTAAATTTGATACCCCATTCAGAAATTGGTTGTTTACTGCCATTACAGGTAACCACCGGATTTACATTCACGACGGGCGGAGCATTTGGAGACAATAGAGTAGTATTGCCGACAGGAGCATTAGGTAAGTCGACAACCTTGTCATCTAAGTCAGACTCTAGCTTAATACAAGTAGCATAGGACTCTTCTTTATAAGACGCGATATCATTAGGATCCGGATCAGGGACAACTATACGACTAACTCTACCAGTCAAATGAATAATTCTAGACTTTATCCGAGCGTAAGTGGAGTCCGTAATTGTGCCTTCGAAATCGATAATAGTGTCAGTGATTGAGGTAATAGATTTATTAATAGCAGCCTCCTCTACTGCGAAATTAAAATCATAATTTTCTAAAGAAATCTGCGAACCAGGTTTATTTGCATCTCTTTCCTTTCTTAACAATTTAGACAATATTTTTCTCTTATCGCTAACATTTCGTTGCGTTACGACATTTCTAATGGCTAACTCATAATCAAGCTCATAGTCTAATAAATGGTTAACTACAAAGAACTCCATCTTGTTAGACAATTAAAATTAATAGTTACAACTTATTTTGTGTAAGCAAAAAATATTTTTTTTATTTTTTTATCTTAGAGACACCCTGTATATGAAGGAAATGTATAATGAAAATTTTTAATATATTAATGTTATCCTGTCTGTAAAGTTATAAAGGTTCGATATATTTACTTATTAATTGAGTAGGGAGCAATTATTATAATAAAAAATTCTATTAATAATTAAGTTAAGCCAAAACAATAGAGTATAATTACATAAAGTCTTAAACTTGAGTGTTATTCATTAAGAAGATAAGAGGAAGCAAAAAAATTGCAACTTTCTATACCTCAGTCACTATTAACTATTCAAAAAAAACTTTATAAAAAATTTTCGGTTATTTGAAGCAGATACGTAATTCTTATTATATCACGACAAAAAATGCAAAGGTAATAATCAGCGCAAATCAATAAAAAATAAAAAGCAAAATCATTCGCGAATTTAACTAGAGAATAAGCTAGTGTTTATGGCTATTTCTAGTTTCAAAATATTTCTTAGATATAAACACGGAGGGTAAGCAAGTATTTATGGCTACCCCGTATGCTTTCGAAAGTTTAACGTAAAGTTTGCATAACAGTTTGTTAGCAAATAGCGCAGGCTGCAAAGATAAATTAAAAAACAGTAAGGTAGGTTTTGATCTTTTCAGAGAAACTATGCAAGAAAATTTTCAAAGAAAATAGTAAACTAAAAGCTGTAAAAATTACAGTTATGTAATCACACTTGAAAAATTTTAAAATTAGGCAAATTTATAAAATTAATTACTAAAATAAATTAAACCAAATTTAAGACAAAATTTCAACTTCAGAAGTATTTATTTAAAAAATCAAAGCAGAAAATATGTATGTAAGGTAAAAATTACATAACAATAGTGTAAAAAAATAACGTAGCTTTTAACGTCACTTACTGAATGCGTAATTCCTCTGACAATATCAAGTTAATGTAAAACAATATAAAAAATTTTAAATATTCAAATCTGAAATAAAAAGTAAAATATATGGTTTGCACGAAGATAAAATTTTAACGGTTTTTTTTCCCAGGACTAAAGTAACTTGACTGTTATGAATTTAACAAAAAAACAAATTAGGTAAGCCCCACGTTGGGCGCCAATTTTGAAACGTAATCTATTCTGTAACACTTACAGAACAGGTTACATTTGCTTCGGCTTAGCTTTTCGCCTGGTAAAGCAGTAATGTCGTGAGTACAATGTACCTAATTAAGGTAAGATAATTAATTAAGAAAAAAGATGGGCGCCACGGTATTTCCTTTTATTCGGTTACTTTTAATTAGAATTTAACTTGGTGGGAAACACCGAAATTAACCAAGTTTAGAGATTAAGCTGTTGTTAGTAATTTCACAAAGGTAGGAATTTAAATTCATAAACAGTCAGTTAAAATAAATGGTTTTTATTCATATGCTAAACGAATAACTTATTAAAAAATATAATTTTAATTAATTTAAAAATGAACCTCCCTGACGCATTATTTCTATTAAACTTAACGCAATATTTATTCCTGATGTAATACGCATAATACCGTGTACTTGATCAAGCATCCGTAATATTATAAGCGCAATTAACCCCCTTTTAAATCAACTAAAAATTAACTTCCCTATCAGATCGGTTCTTACAATTTTGATAGTTGTTTTACATTATTTACAAACGATATTAAAAGAAAAAGAGAAACATGTCATCAAATGTAGGTTAATTACTTAGTTTTTAAAAAATTAATAAAATTTCTATTTTAAAATAAATAGGTAAACAAAAAATATGGCGCGCAGATGTTGGTATTCCCCATAAAAAAAGGAAAGGTAAAACCTGTTTTCCGGTTGGTTTCGGACAAAATGGCTGCTGGACGACGCCCTGCTCCTACACTAGTAGTGGTCACGTGAAGAGCCAAACCATACAGGAACGATTGTCGAAACTGGATGAATTTACCAAACGAAAAAATCGTAAAAACCATAAAAACCCTGTTTGAAGAAAAACAGTATTAGGACCCTTAAAATTCGTACTAAAGACCAAACAATTTATAGTGATAATAAACTCAGTATTATACAGATATTTATGGGTATTTTAAGTATGAGTTAACTCACCATAAATGCGGGTTACAGGCTACCAACGGAGGAAGTCAGTGGCTACTCCTACAGAGGAAATGAACATTGCACACTGCTATAAAAAACACCCAAAATTAGCAAGATGACTTGGATAAAACTAGATTTGAAAATTGAAAGAAAATAGCATTTATCACTATATTAGAATTTTAACATACCTGTTTGCAAATCAACCGTTAATAGTCCTGATAAAACATCACCAGTTGACCATAGCACGCCATACCACCAGAAAATATGCAAATTTTAATGCATCGCACGTGAACTTGGCAGAAACGCCATTAAGCAAAAAAACCGCCTGAGCAGGAAAAGAGAACCTGTTGTCTCGCTGCTGTTCGGGACGAGACAATCGTACCGTGATCGTACCCACATATCGAAGCGTTATCAGTAAAGCGATCTGAAACGGCTTTAGTCGAGCAGGCGTTACGTGGAAAAGGGCAGCAGTGCCGCAATTATTATTTAATAAAACAGGTTTAGAAATCGTTAAATTTATTTGTATAAGAAAATAATTAATTGCCGTTGATACTAATTGAATATAATTTTATTATTATGAAGAAAAGTATATAAAAAAACAACTTGTAGCTTTAAACGCTACAACGAAGCAACTGTTTTCGCAAAATCAAAAGCTTTTGTAAATACCGAAGCTTTACCTTTTGGTGGTTTAACAATACCTTGTCAGAGTGTAGTCGATTTTGTAATAGAATTGGGAAAAATATTTAAAACACATTTCAACGAATTGTCTTGTCAAAGTTTCATTGGTGCAAAATTTAAAGATCTTTTTAAAAATGTATCTTTTAGTCATCCATGTCAACAGTTTCCTTTAGAGTATTTTGTGAGTCTGTACACCAGAGTGCGGCTTTATTATACACTAAAGTTTGCAAATCGCGACATAAAAAAAAAAAAAACCAATAAGCCAAACATGAAATTAACAATTTTGCAAAATCTGTAAATACGTATTAAATACCTACTATACTTTTTAGAATATCATATTATTTTGTACTCATTTTCTTTCAAATAAATTTTTTTATTTAATATATTTTCAAAATATTTCGTTTAATTTCTGGTTTAAATAATGAAGGTGGCAACAGAGCGCATTTGTCGTTTCACGTGTCTTTCTTAATTTCCGCATCAACTGCAGGTTAGTAATATTTTAGAACAATAAACTTAATATTAATTTAGATAAATATCTACTACTTGTTACAAAAACGGTTCGGGACCATCCTTGCCTACAATATATCGCCCTAACCGAACCTCAGCACAGCTATTAAATCCTTAATTATTGAAGTCGAAACGCCAAACGAATTATTTTAAAACGAACCATACCAACATATTTATTGCCCCCCGTAGCGAAAGCTTCCGCGGCGATACGAACGCTGCAGTTGAAGGAACCTCGTAAATGCACGAGATGCCTGTCGCGTCGGCACTCGCCTTCTAAACAGGCTTCAAAGGGACCGACGCAAAGTGAACCTTCTAGTCTTGTTTATGTTCGGTGGTATTGTCGCTTATAGTTGGATCAGTATAGGAATAAAAATTCGGTGCTCTTTGAAAAAACAAGACATAGATTTGATTAGAACTTTGCGTACCGCTCTCCGCACGTGTCTGTAAAAATCGTCCATATAAAAACAAAGGCGGCTCTACTTTGTGTGTTTTTTTTAAAAAAGCACCGAATTTTCATTGTTATTAGTACAGTAAACGAAGGTGTGAACCTGAAGATCAGGTTGGACCGTCACAATTTTTTTAATTTGCAGGTATTAATGTATACAATAACCTGTGAAAATATCATATATAAAAAATGTCCGCAAGGGCCTAAAAATGGCCCTTAAGAGCCCGAAAATCCGTTTTTTCAACTAATTTGGTCAATATCTTCCGAAATGTGACAATTATAAGGGCATGTTTCGGCAACACTGCGGAGCAATCCTGTTCGGTACTTTAAAAGTTGTCTCCGATTCTAGACCCTTGTCAGATAAGTCAGAGAGTATTGTCGCTTATAGTTGGATCAGTATAGGAATAAAAATTCGGTGCTCTTTGAAAAAAACAAGACATATATTTGATTAGAACTTTGCGTACCGCTCTTCGCACGTGTCTGTAAAAATCGTCCATATAAAAAACAAAGGCGGCCTCTACTTTGTGTGTTTTTTTTTTCAAAAGCACCGAATTTTCATTGTTATTAGTACAGTAAACGAAGGTGTGAACCTGAAGATCAGGTTGGACCGTCACAATTTTTTTTTAATTTGCAGGTATTAATGTATACAATAACCTGTGAAAATATCATATATAAAAAAATGTCCGCAAGGGCCTAAAAATGGCCCTTAAGAGCCCGAAAATCCGTTTTTTCAACTAATTTGGTCAATATCTTCCGAAATGTGACAATTATAAGGGCATGTTTCGGCAACACTGCGGAGCAATCCTGTTCGGTACTTTAAAAGTTGTCTCCGATTCTAGACCCTTGTCAGATAAGTCAGAGAGTATTGTCGCTTATAGTTGGATCAGTATAGGAATAAAAATTCGGTGCTCTTTGAAAAAAAACAAGACATATATTTGATTAGAACTTTGCGTACCGCTCTTCGCACGTGTCTGTAAAAATCGTCCATATAAAAAACAAAGGCGGCCTCTACTTTGTGTGTTTTTTTTTTTTTCAAAAAGCACCGAATTTTCATTGTTATTAGTACAGTAAACGAAGGTGTGAACCTGAAGATCAGGTTGGACCGTCACAATTTTTTTTTAATTTGCAGGTATTAATGTATACAATAACCTGTGAAAATATCATATATAAAAAAATGTCCGCAAGGGCCTAAAAATGGCCCTTAAGAGCCCGAAAATCCGTTTTTTCAACTAATTTGGTCAATATCTTCCGAAATGTGACACTTACGCAATACGTGTTTGGACGAAAATGAAGAGCAGTTTATTAACTGCAAAAATGATTCCTATCACTGTTGTCAAACATTTGATAGTATTTTTTGCACCTGCCCCGTATCTCGAAAGGTGCTTTAAGCTACTTACACTTTCAAACGGACAGACTAATTTTTAAATAACTCACGTAAAAATGCATATTTTTGCATGATTTAAAGTTTACATGAAAGAAGGAACTTGTAGCAATAATATCTTCTTACTGTTTTCTTTTTTTTTTCTTAAAATATTAAAAACTCGAGCCAAAGTCAGTTTTTGCTCGATATTTTGACCCTCCTATCAATCTGTTCATATTTTTTTTAATAAAAAGTAATTTTACCGAATTCTTTTGGATTATGGAGCTTTGATAGATGTTGAATACATTTCGCAAAATTCAATACATTTATTTGTGTATTTTTATGAACAACGTGTTTTTCTTAGGGCGGTTTTTGGAATTTCCGTTTTCGAAAATGCTCGGGTCTATCGGGAATTAATAAATATTCAAGGACCATAAACAATCTTTGTAAATAGGATTGTAGATTTTGAATGCATACATTTATTAATCAAGAATATGTAAAAAATGTAAAAACATTTCGCCTTACTTTTTATTTTAGTTTTCAGACAAAACGTCTTTAGAGAAAAACGGGGCAATATTTAAGATTTTCCAGTTTCCTTTTTTGAAGCACAAGGTAGGTTTTAATTTTTGTTATTTCATGTTTAATAAAGATCATTTATTTATTGTGGGAAAGTCTAATTTTTGTTGCCTTTTATTTTTGTGGCCGAAATATAAGAGTCAAAGTAAATTCTAGTTTGATGGAATGTTTTATTTATAACGAAGATCTGAGTAAGGACGTTGTGATGGTAACACGTGGATTAGCAACTTTAATAGATGTAAGCAAGATGAGAAAGGACAATCACCATGTGTTTTTACAGAAGCAATCCTCTCTGGAAATGCATAGGAAGTGTAGGCTGAAGTACTCCCCAATGATTTGGCAAGCTAAATTATCCAAACAGTAACTTTGTTAAAGACTCGACAAAAAGATTTTATTCGGAATGTATTCAACACCTTTCAAAGCCCCATTATCCAAAAGGATTCGGTAAAATTATTTTTTATAAAAAAAATATGAACAGGTTGATAGGAAGGTCAAATTATCGAGCAAAAACTAACTTTGGCTCGAGTTTTTAATATTCTAAAAAAACAAAAAAAGGAAACAGTAACAAGATAATATTACTACAAGTTACTTTTTTCCGGGAATCATGCAAAAATATGCATTTTTACGTGAGTTATTTAAAAATTAGTCCGTCCGTTTGGAAGTGTAAGTAGCTTAAAGCACCCTTCGAGGTACTGGTCAGTTGCAAAAAATACTCGGCGGATCTGTGGCCGATTATTGCAAAAACTATCAAATTTTTGACAAAAGTGATGGGTATCATTTTTACAGCTAATAAACTGCTCTTCATTTTCGTCCAAACACGAATTGCGTAAGTGTCATATTTCCGGAGATATCGACCGAATTAGTTAAAAAAAAAACGGATTTCCGGGCTCTTGAGGGCCATTTTCAGACCCTTGCGGACATTTTTTTATATATGATATTTTCAGAGGTTATTGTATACATTAATAACTGCAAATTAAAAAAAAAATTGTGACGGCCCAACCAGATCTTCAGGTTTGAGGTTTCTTCGGACTTCATTTACTGAACTATATACTGATCCAACTATATAGTCTAATCGAGAAGTGTGTTTCCTGCGAAAATAGTTAGAAGGCTTCGAAAAATATGAGCGATAGCTCATTCGACGCGGGGTGCAAACCTGAAAAAGGCGGTTTGAGAACTTTCTGCCAATAAAAATTGCAATTTTGAAAACATGAAAAAAAGGAGACCTTTCGATTTCTGATGATAACTCAAAAACCATAAGAGGAAGCGGAAATTGCAAAAAAGTCCTTGAAGTGGTGGAAATTTCCAACAAAAAAGTCCCAATTTCCGAAACTCTATCTTCATTGTTTATAATTTTAATTTAACGCTAAAAATGGGCCTTCGCGCGACCTATTTGGTTGCGCGCTCGGAGTCAAAACTGAGTACGTCACACTAAATATATTTTTTTAAGGTATTAAATATTAATCGAAATTTTTTAAAAAATTATGGTTTATTCAGAACACTTCAAAGAGTTAATTCCCGTTGAAAATTTAACTCTAGGTTAATTTTTTTACAAGTTAGACAATTGTTAAGTAACAAAATTATTTCAAAATTTTGTCTTTATTGTACATTAACAAAAATGTTTAAATAATTTTAAACATTTTTCGCTTCGTGCAGCCCTTTCTATATACATACTTAACAATATCACATAAAAGTTTAAAAAAATAATCCTTTGTTAATAATTTTAAAACTTTGACAAAAAATGATAAATCATAGTAATATTGTCAAAGTTAAAAAATTATAATAAACAAAGGATTTAAATGTATTAAACTTTTATGGCGTGATCTTGTTAATTATGTACAGGGTGACCTGATAAGGTCGTCCTCCGGCGATATCTGGAGAACCCTTCATCGCATAGGTTTCGGAAAAAAAATATAGTAAAACCAGCCCTGAGAAAATGATGGAAATTATTTTCAAGCTACTGATTCCACCGCTAGAGGGCGTAAAACTAAGAACAAAATTGAAAACACGGATTATTTAAAAATATGGCATATTAACTTATGTCGTTGATAGTTTTCTCATTAACTATGTAAAATAAGGAAAGTTTTTTCTTTTAAGCGTTTTTCCCTAACATGTCAATTATAAGAAGGGGGAGGAGCGAATGTACATTAAAAAAAAAATAAATAACTTTTTTTCGGCTTAACCGATTCTGATAAAGTAAGTCTCGATAGAAAGAACTTTTAACAGAGCTTACGATAAAATATTGGTATGATTAATTAATTTTTTTTGTTTTATCCCTAGGGACTGATTTGTGTCAAAGATATTAATTTTGTCAATTTTTTCGAAAAATTTAAATACAATGGTATTATTTTATAAGCTCATAAAAAAGAGCATAAAAAAGTAAAGAAACTAGTAAAAGCCGCATTTTGATATCTTAATTAATTCTCGACTTATTGCCGAAAAACTGCATTACTCGTATCATTTTCTATTTTAAGCTGTCAGATAAACAATGCGGCGTTCTTATCGAGAATGCCATGACAACAAAAACTATTTGTTTTTCTACGAATATTAAATAATATCAATAATATCCTTATTATTTGTTTATCATTAATTTAATAACAGCATTCATAGATACACGGCTCGTGGATAATAATAGCTGTTTTATTATTATCTACGGGCTTTGGCTAATTGTATCTTCATTGTGCTGGAATAGGATGCTCATTTCCAGTTTCTGGTGGTGGTAAACGGGTTGTCAAAAAGTCTAAATACTTTTTATTAAAATGCCGTCTTTCGGAATATTTTCTGGCATATTGTCTTGCAGTAATAGAGGCATTTTCAAAAAATTTCAAAATAAATTGCGACTATGTCGTATGCCTCGGTGCAGTAAGACATAATTTACTTAATTACTACTTAACAACGATTATTAACACTACCGGCCAAGTGATGATCGCGTTGTTAAATTTAGCAATGGACTTAGCAATTGTTAAAAGTTAACAACGGTTTTGAATGTTTAACAAAATTTCAGATTTTGACAGGTTGCCTACTAAAATCATTGAAAAGCACTGACCATTGTCAGTGCTTTTTGTTAAACATTCTAAACCGTTGTTAACTTTAGCAATTGCCAAGTCCATTGCTAAATTTAACAACGCGATCATCACGCGGCCGTACAACTAATAATAACAACGATGAACTGTGATAAACAAGAACTAAATTTAAAATTATCAGGTTTTACAAACAATGCACTTGTCATTTTTGACGTCCTTGTTTTCTGTGATTTTCTGGGCACTCTTGATAAAAACGCCGCGTTGTTTATCTGACAGCTTAAAATAGAAAATGGTACGAGTAATGCAGTTTTTCGGCAATAAGTCGAGAATTAATTAAGATATCAAAATGCGGCTTTCACTAGTTTCTTTACTTTTTATGCTCTTTTTAATGAGCTTATAAAAACAATACCATTATATTTAAATTTTTCGAAAAAATTGACAAAATTTATAATTTGTCACAAATCAGTCTCTAGGGATAAAACAAAAAAAAATGAATTAATTATACCAATATTTTTTCTTAAGCTCTGATAAAAGCTCTTTCAAACGAGACCTACTTTATTAAAATCGGTTAAGCCGAAAAAAAGTTATTTAATTTTTTCCAAATGTACATTCGCTTCTCCCCCCTTTCTATATTTGACAGGTTAGGGAAAAACGCTTAAAAGAAAAGAGTTAGAAACTTGAAAATAATTTTCAGCATTTACTTAAGGCTGGTTTTACTATAAATATTTTTTTCCGAAAGCTATCCGATGAAGGGTTCTCGAGATATTGCCGGATGACGACCTTATTAGGACAACCTGTAGGAAGGGATCCATGAAGCTAAAAATTTTTACCGCAATTATTTAAACTTTTTAATGTACAATGAAAAAGAAATTTCGAAACAATTTTGTTAATTAACAATTATCTAACTTGTTAAAAAATTAACTGTAAGATAAATTTTCAACGGGAATTAATTCTTTAAAGTGTTCTGAATACACCATAATTTAAAAAAAAATATTTAGTATTTAATACCTTAAAAATATAAATTTACTGTGACGTACTCAGTTTCGACTTCTAGCGTGCAACCAAAAAAGACGCACGAGGGCCCATTTTCAGCGTTAAAATAAAATTATAAATAATGAAGATAGAGTTCCAGGACCCAGGAGTCGGGACTTTTTTGGAAATTTACTTTTTTCAAGGATCTTTTTGCAATTTTCGCTATCTCTTATGGTTTTTGAGTTATCAACAAAAATCGAAATGGCTTCTTTTTTTTCATTTTTTATTAATAACAATTGCAATTTTTATTGGTAGAAAAAATCCTCAAAACTCCTTTCTCAGATTTGCATTCCGCGTCGAATAAGCTATGGTTTATATTTTTCGAAGCCTACTAACTATTTTTCGCAGGGAACACACTTCTCCACTAGACTAATATACGTTAATGCAAATGCACCAACCTCAGACAAATTATCTAGCAGAGCATCAGGCTTGCGCAAACTTTATGTTTTCATACGACAATTTACTTGAATTACTTGTGCAAACTGACACGCCGAACTCAATTTGCGCAAATTGCGTGAGCGTATAAATGCAGCATTTTAAATGTTGTATTGTTCTCAAAATACACTAATTTGATTTTCTACGGATTTTAAAAATATCTTGATGCTCCAAATGTTGAAAACCTTCGTATTATACTAACAGGCTACCCGGTACAGTGCATTAATGAATGCCCATATTTTTCAGAATATTTAAAATGATCTTAGATTTAAAAAAAAGCAAAGAGCAGTAATTTTACATGGCTTGGTAGGGACTTGTTGACACTTCCTAAACGTTAATTAGGGGTGAGGGGTAGTTTAGAAGTAGAAATTATTGGTTTAATGACTGTGGTGGTATCTCGTCTAAAAGTTGCCAAAAATGCAATATTTGCATATTTTTGTATTTGGGTAACTGCATAGATTTCGAAATAATTCTAAATTTTTAAAATATTGATAAATTTATCCCATTGTAAAAAACGTAAGTCTAAATTAATAGCACTGTTTTTTTAAATTTAGGAACCCAAAAATTAATCATAAAATTGCTCTTACTCAAAATGATAAGATAACTAATGGCTTTGCCTTCGTTGGGTATCGTATATATTAAGGGATTAAATAAAAATAAAATAAATCATTCAAAATTTATTATTTTATTTAGGTATATAATTTGATAGCAACTCTTACAAGGGTTTAAAAATATTTTAAAATAAAATATATAATCGGTCCTATACGATATGGCAACTGTTTTTTATTAATATATTTTTAAAGTTGTTAGTTTATCCTTTTAAATATAAAAATATAAATAAATATTAGTATAACCTTAAATTAATATAAAAATCCAAGGTAAATAATAAAGTATTGTATATTACTCTAATAATAAAATATTATATCGCTAAGTAGTTAATTTTAATCTTTTCAAAAAAAGCCTATGAAAAGGTTTATATTATATAAATATATAAACTAGTGGCACAGCCTACTTCACTACAAGCCGTGAACAAGGAAATCTGGCAACTATGCCTTGTGATCTAGCGACAAACGTTTAGTCATATGATTTACGTTGAATGACCTGTTTCTCTGTTGTGTTATTGTGAATAAATCAACTTTTTTGAAAGAAAATATTGTTAAGATAAAGACTAAACCTGTAAAAGGTCTTACTGTGTGAAATTTGTGAGTGACCGGGACAGTTTTTTTCCGAGACATTGCGTAAAAACAAAAATATCTGCGGTGCAATGTGCCGGTGTTATAAAGTACTTAAAGTAAATGGCGGCAAATGAACTTGACATTTTGTGGTGGTGTTTTTTAAAAAATAATTAAAATTGAAAGTGTGTTTTAATGATTCGTGTTTGGCTTTAATTTTGAAGGTATTTTTTTAGTTATTTTTTAAAAACAGTAACAAATATTAGCATTGGAAATTACCGTAAGTACTTAGGTATACATTTTGGAATTTTGTCGTTCGTTTTGTTTTTTGTTATTGCGTTGCATAGGTACTTGGTGCCTGCTTATTAGATACTATTTAGTTACTGTTATTATTATTATTTTCCTCCAAGTCCTTGTTGTGTGCCTGGGTGCAAATCCAATTATAAATCTTCTCTTGATGCAGGAGAACCAGCTGTATCTGTTTTCACCTTTCCAAAGGACGAAAACCTTAAAGCCCATGGCTTAGGAATATTCCTAGACAGTTATGGTCACCCTCAAAATATTCTGTGGTTTGCGCTAAGCATTTTGTAGAAAGTGACATTATTAGAGAGGATGATTATCGTTGCCAGATGGGTCAATGCAAAAGGTACCTACCAAAACTAGACTAAAGTTAAATGCAGTGCCTAGTATTTTCCAAATTTACCACATTACTTCTCAAAAACAGTCCCTGTTTCCCGAAAAGTCCTGCTGAAAGCTTGGCATAAACTTGAAAACAATAATGGTCGCCTTACAAACGACACCTATTCTGCACTTTGCCATAGTACCTCTGTTTTACTAGAAATAATTGACTATTCATTTTCAAAATTTGATTTGTCGTATATTTTACCAGGTAAATTTACTACTGAAAAGTTAGAAAAAGATTTGGTAAATACAGACTTCTCGGAGGTTGTAATTACAATGTTAGCTTTGATGATATTTTAAATGCTGAGAAAAAAATTAGACTCAAACATATATTTAGAAGCGCTGCTGATGGTAATTTCTCTTTGCTGAGATTAAAAACAGGGAGACAGCTGTATCCAGGAAAATGATCTTGATTGGACAATACCTCAAAATAATTACACTGAAAAATTTTTGTTTTTACTTGAAACTGAATACCTAAATGAATATGAAATTGACAAATCGGTACAAATTTATATAGCCGGTTATGCTGCCCACAAAATTGTAAAAAATATAATAATTGTAACATCTGTGTTTCTTTTCTTGTTGAAAGTAAGGAAACCTAATTGACGACGAATACTTTGATTGTCTACAACGTGGCGGTTTAAAGGTTCCTACAGAAATTGTTAAAGACGTTCTGTTCCATATGTGCGCGATTTTTGAGAAAATTATTAATGACCCTGATACTGAGAGTGACTTCCTAAAAATGGAAAATCAAAAAGCTATCCTGTGTGATCTAACAATTTAAGCACTAGACAATGATTTATGCTCGCAATGTATTTGTGGTAACGAGAACAAAAATATGTTCATTATGATGTGCTCTATATTTTCAAACATTCTTTTAAATAATTATGTTAAAAAAGAAATAACAAAAATGCCACAGAAAAATCGGAAAAGGCTGAGTCAAAAAACAAAAAAAGGAAACTAGACACATTTAATAAATAAATAAACAAAACTAAAACTAAGTACAATTACTAACTAAATGTTAAATTACACTTGTTTCCTTTTACAACAGCATCATGTTCTTATGCCTTGACCTATGCACATAAATTAATTTGTTTTAGAGTTTAAATATTATATAAATATATTTATTTTTCAATTATTATACTGATTTAATTATTTTAATGGAAATATCAATACTATTTACGCGATCTTTGAATTGAGCCTTAAATGAATTTAAAAATATGCGCCTCGATACCCGGATTACGCTCATCGCGCTCGAGGGAAACCGATCTGAATCTCTTGCCGGTTGCGGCGTTGCCAAGTGGTTGTTCACGGCTTGTAGTGAAGTAGGGCTGTGCTAGTGGTGATTGATATCTTGAAAGATGCAGTCAATATTTTCAGTTTATTATACTGTTAATTTGTTTTCAAAATTATTTTATATATTGGCAAATATTCATTGTCATTAAACATCACATATTTTCCAAAGGTTCTGTGGACTCCGCTATAGCCTTCAGGCGGATATTCCATACCATTTAGTTCTTGTTCCATGTCAGCCGTAACATCGTAAATTTTTTAGGGTCATATAACATCTTAAACATAATCATGCATTTTTTGGACCTTGAAAAAGTGTTTCATTCCAGTTACTTAGAGGAAAATATTTGGCATAGTTTGGAAATGACGCAAAATGTACGCCCCAACCGTTTTTCCATATACACATTTTCTCCAGTCAAGATTGTACTTTAATATTAAATCAACAAATTCGAAATAAGTACTATGAAATACTATCCACTCTCTAGCATTCGGATAGTATTTTTCTTTAACCTCATTATATTTTTTTCTAGATATAAATTTCTTATTTTGGTTACTGATATAATATTTCCGTTCAGGTTTACTTGTAAATTTATAAATTCGTCACTGTTACGATCAACTTCTTCATACGTTACTTCAGGTGCAGGATCAATAGTTTCTGCCTCAAAAATTTGGTTAATTGGGTTATTTAAACGAGTGTTATATTTTCTTTTATATACAACTAAATAACAAGGTAGTATCTCACTGGATACAGCTTTAATACATTTTTATTTCCATAATCCAAAATAGTATCATAACCCGCATCAAAATACTCTCGAAAAGATCGAGGGTCCTCAGGGTCTTTAGTTATGATCTTTCCCATCATTACTTTACATAGTAGAACATAACCGATCCTAGTACTCTGTTTCTTTTTCCTTGATTTAAATAACTGTATAACGGGTTGTCCGTAAAACACAACACATTACTTTCATGGCCGGTACAGAAATTTGTTTCAAAGTCAAACGTACATTTATCACTTTGAAAATCTGGTCCATGGAAGAGAAAATGGCTTTCTTTAATTTTAGGGTTAAAGTTAAGTGCTTCTACTTTAACCTCCTTTTCTTTGACTGCTTGATTAAATCTATTAATACTTTCATTGTTGCAAATTTTAAACAGTGTTACCTGCGAAATTGCTTCTCTTCTTCTTACATGTTCGCTTAGGTACTTATAGAAAATATCCTTGTATTCAGAAGTGCTTTCATGCAAAATTTCATATTTGACTTGCGGTTGCCATTATTTCGCGTGGATTCATAGTACTACTCGACGCAGTATAAACAGCACAAACTAAAACCGGTACGTAATGCAGTTCACTTTTAAGTAGGGAAATAATTGCACTGCAATATATAAAAGATAAAAAGAGAACAAAGATAAAAGTTTCTCTCGTTAATTAACATAAACTGACACTGATCCCGCCCGCAAATCTAAAATTAGCTTTTTTATCATTAATACCAAAATAGTATTTTTATTTTTTTTTATACATCGTGTACCAAATGCATGTATTGGGATTTCAAAAACTATAAACAATAAAAGAAGAGTAAACAAGTAATTTTTGACAATTTTGTTGCCAAGATAATTACGTTCTCGGCTTAATTTTGATTAACTTTGTTGAAATTTGATTTAGGCACTAGTTTCTACTTATCTGTAAAACAATTTTCTCTTTTTTGATTATTGTCACCTGACTTTCATTATGTATATAAAAAAATGTATTTAATTTTTGTATCCATATACAATTTTTTGCCGGCCACTATGTTTTAAAATTTTTGTTGATTTGTTTTTTTCGACTTTTTATTGTATAAACTTTTATACAATCGGGAATATAGATTAATTTTATACATAAGGATTACGCAAAACTTATATATTGACCACTTATTTTTACTGCTACGTTATCTTAAAAGTAGAAATTAGACCTTTAAGAAAGATGACCCTTGGTTCTTATTAATGAATAATTCAGTGTCGTAGCTATCGAAGTGCTAGGCGGGGCAGTGCCCCGGGGCCCGTAAGCTCGGTGGCCCTTCGGCGACGCTCTCAAAAATTATATAAATATTCCAATCGAATTAAGAATTTTTGACTTTCGACTTTGTAGCTCCGCGCCAGCAAATCTCGAATGGTCCTAAATGAACCCACAAAAATTTCTTCCACCTTTGGAACGTAAATATAACATATTGCAGCACAGCTTTAAGCATGGCAACTTAATTAAAAGAAATTTAAAATTTGTAGAGAATGCCTCTGAACGAATAATTTTGCACCATAGATCACAATCAAACGTTTACATATTCTAAAGTCAAAGTTTTCTCTTGCTCAAATGGCAGTAAAGCTTTCTGGTCCTTTGCCAAAAATATTAGTCAAAACTTTTGAACAAATTCTTTCCACCTCTAATCTCTGAAGAAAAGCCGAACTATTTGCCAAACAATTTACTGCTTGATCCTCCTATTAATCTTCCTCTCCCAACAGTCGCCCCTGTGTCCCATAAAATGTCCGATATAATTTTTAAAGTCAAACAGATCAAGCGTATTCTTTCTTCTCTTAATACTAAAAACATCGTCTGGGCTGGATGGCATACCAGCAATCGTCTTAAAAAAATGTGCTCCCGAGCTTGCACCCATCCTAACTCGCCTTTTTCGAATCTCTTACGACACGGGCATTTTCCCGGAGAGTTGGAAAGCTGCACGTGTGCAACCTGTCCTCAAAAGGATCCAAAACTCTCCTTCTAACTATAGACCTATCTCTTCTTTCTGTTGTTTGCAAAGTAATGGAAAAATTCATTAATTTCCAAATTTTAAAGTATCTGGAAAAACTAAGGTCTGGTATATCAGTTACTGTAGATGGTCATTTTTCCAGCTTCTACCAGATTCTGGGTTGCCCCAGGGCTCAGTGCTGGCACCCATGCTGTTTCTTCTACACATCAGCGATTTTCTCTCTTCCACAATCAATCCTATTCATAGTTTTGCCGACGATAGTACCTTCCACTCTAGTATTCAATTTCTTAGGCCACCATGTAATTTTGACTTGGAAAGCAAGCGCAGGTTAATGCAGATATCTCTTTCACAAGACCTCAAACTTATCTTGGATTGGGGCACCAAAAATCTTGTTCAGTTTAATGCCTCGAAAACACAGTTATGTTCGCTGTTGCAAAAAGTCTGCCAATGCTTATCCCTTGCATATGAGCGGCCAAGTTCTGCAGAACAAAGAGTCGTTTCCCACCGTACGTTAGTACTTAGGCCTCAGCCTTCGTGGACTGTCCCAAGATAAAAAAAAAATTCTAAAGTCGCTATAAAATAAAGGTAAGCTAAAACCTTAGATTGTAGCTGTGGGTTTTAAAATAGAACATTATTTTTAAAAGCGCCTTTATTAATTTTGACAGTACATATATTAAGTATATTTTCGCACGCGTTTCGTAAAACGCGTAATATTAGATTATGATTTCTTACAAAACATATAAAAACTGAGTGACGTTCTTGATTTTTAAGAACTAGGGTTGTAACCAGCTGCACTCTTAATTTCATAGATTTAATTCGATACCACGTAATTATTTTAATTGATATCAATAATAATATTGTAATTTGTTTCATTTATTGGCGCAAATGTCCAAATTATGTTAGACTTACTTTTAGTGCTGTATAATATTGTAAAGTAGGTTTTCTTAACTAAGGCTAAGAAGGGTAACGTTACTAAGTATATTGTAACTTATTCATATCCTTAGTAAAAATATTAATATAAAAGTTATGTTAACAATGGTAAAAAATAAAAAATGGCCCAAACCTACGCCACTGATCCACAATGGTGACAAGGTGATCATGAAAAGGTGTATTTTGGCCAATGCTCATTCGTATCAAAAAAAAAAAAAAAAAAATAAATAAAAATGAAGGAAAATCGCACTTCTATTTTTTTCTTTTCACCAGTATCTTAAAATTGGGGCCTTTTTGGGGCTATATTTATATACCATTCATATCTTATTCTTAGCCAAGGAGTCTCCCATTAAGCGTTGTCCCATGTTATTTAAAACACCCTGTATAAAATTCATTAACAGTCGCTGTCTGGTCGAGACCGAAACATATAATTGATATGTATCAATTATTCACTTAAAGTATATCTTTGGATTGGATTGGAGTTGGAAACGAAAATTTGAAATATCTTTTCTCTGTTTGGTTACATTTCCTATCTGAAAACATTTGTTTAAGGCTTTTTTGCAAAGATAAGTACCCGCCTAATTTCTATGCTGATGTCAAAATTACGTCTACAACTAGTGTTTTTAAAAACTGTCGCTTACTGTTAAAGTCACCAGGGTCATCTGTGACGCTTTTAGTCGAAATTATCGCTATTTATTGCTGTTATAGTGCACTTAGTGTTTTTTTAAATATGAAGGATATTGGTATTAAACAATAAATATCAAAATTTATCTCGTGTGGTATATATTGTAGATTACAAGACAATATTAAGTAACTTATAACTATAATATTAACTTACTTATAAGTTCTTGCGCAAGTGTGAAAGAGGCGATTTTGGCCTGTTTTGGTACCTTACCTCGTTTTATTAAATGCCTTTGGCACCCCTTTGGTTTGTCAAATGATATACCGTGGGTTGTAGGTGGTAAATGGCTTTGGTAAGTTCTCATTCCTTTCTAGAGTTGTTGGTCTTTCACTCTACATTTTATTTATTTTCACATTAAAAATCATCTAATCTAGGAGTTATTAAAATAACAGATATTGTTTTAAAAGGTGGCATAAAACAACAGGAGGTATTACCCAATATTCGGTACAAAAATAAGTTTTGAAAAATATTGATTAGCACCTACAAAAAATGTACCGAACAAATTCGGGTGCTATCACAGACAGACGTTACCGATGTGGACGTAAGACATACCTTCTTTCTTTCGTCTGAGGACATACCAATTGTCACCTATCAAAACTGGTGGTAATCGCCTAAAATTTGTTCTTTTTTTGGTATACACACCGATTTTTCCAAGCAAGTAAAGTAGAAAAACCTGCTTTAATATTAAATTTTATGAGGTGGTTTTGTTTAAAATTAAATAATAAAGATTTTTTAAAATTTATTTTAAAATTCTATAAAGAAAAATTAATTCAAATATTTAAATCTTATCCGTACTTGATTTGGTATTTACTAAAACACTGATATTTGGTTTTGGTTTAATTCAACTGTTTTTGTTATCAAAGAAGCATAGCATTATGCGGTTTCCTCTTAATATGTATATAACCTTGTTGCTAGTTGCTAGATATACTGATGTATAAAAATTCTTTGTACGATCTATTGTTTTGAAAGCAACAAAATTAAAAAAAAGATTTTAAAAATGCGGTAATAATTGAGCAATCATTACACCTGTTGTGTCAGAGGCTATTTCCTTTCATGTTGAATAAACTCACCTCCGCAAAAAAAAGCCACTACAAATTGGCACCAGTTTAAAAGTTTGCTTTCTGTACCTATGTCAAAATTTTGGTCGAGGGGCATCATGAAAAGAGTCAAAGAATTGAGAATCTCTCGTCTTTCGACAAAGATGAGCGACCTCGAGAGGCTCCGGCATTACTACATGAGAGTATGTATGTATTATTTGACCATTTAGTGTAAATAAATTATCTGCCATCTTAACTTATATATTTCTTAAAATAACTTTCTGCCTTTTTTTAATTTAAAATGAACTGATAGGCGACTCTAATAAAGCCTAGTTTTAGGTCAGTTTACAAACCTTAACATGTAGAAACCTTACTTTATGTAAAACCGTATTATGTTTTCAAACTTCTGCCACTTTTTCTGGAATTACAGTGTTATCAAAATGTCTACTTAGTTATAATTTTAATAACGGCAATATTAATAAAGTGAATAAAATATATTATATAGCTAATAGAATAGAATAGATTTTATTTCCATTATAGTACAGTATATCATAGGTTTGTCAAGAATATATTTACATATTTAAATAAATACATAACCATTGCTGTATAGTACATAAAAAAATACTAAGTCAAACTTACAAACAAGAAATTAATTACATATACTATAACATAAAACATACAAAATAAAGCGTAATAAATAATAAAATAGACATAAAAACACATAACTAAACTATACTCTACATAAAATTGCTTCACACTGAATAAAACACAGAAGTTAGTCTACATATAGATGGGAGATCGCTCATAGAAAAAGTCTTGTGTTTGGGGGTAAGAAGCAATTCTTTCATTCTGGTACCATTATTTGAATTTAAAATTTGAAATAAATGCCTATTTTTGTTAACAAACGTAATGCAGATACTTGGGAATGACAAAATTTGATTATTAATAAAAAATCTGCCACATATCCATATTTAAAATTAGTCTTAATATTCTCTTCTGGGCTATTAATACTCTTTCCATTGACTACCCAACCCCATACGATCACGTTGTATGTAGGAAAACTGTAATAAAGAATAATATATCAACAAACTCGCTTCACTTAAAGTATTTTTTAATTTGAGAAGAGCAAAAGTAAGTAGACGGTCGTGCGACATTAGCACGATCGTGCTCAATATGTGCATCAAAAGAACAGGTTGTTAAATCCAGGTAGATACCCAATTTGACAGTATTGAAGCCTCTATGTTCTCAACAAAAAATTGGTCTGGCACGAGGCTTACCAATATGCATATTAACAATAACAGTCTTATTAGTGTTAAGGATTAAGTTATTTTTCCACACCATACGGTAAAATTTTACTTTACGGACACCACGCCGATTTTCATGAATTTTTGCATACGGCGGTTTTGGGGCGCTGATTACGAATCTAAAATTAGTTTTTCCGGCAACCTCTGGTTTTTGAGTTAAGAGGCCCCTAAGTGGACTAACCTCAAATGAACATTTTTCAAAATTTCTCCTTCTTGAAACTGATTACCACCAAAATGGAACATACACTGATTGGGCACTTATATATTAAACGAATACACTAAAATTTACAAAAGTTTATTGCTTATTTTTAGTAAAAAACACCTCAAATAAATCCAGTTTTTTATATCTTGACAACTTAATTATAAATCAGGCAACCAGTTATACATCATATATCTTCTTACAAGGTACAGAAAAGTGGATTTATTTAAGATAATTTTTACTTAAAATAGACAATAAATTATTGTAAATTTTAGTGTATTTGTTTAATATATAAGTGCCTAATTAGTGTATGTTCCCAGTTGTTGGTAATCAGTTTCAAGAAGGGAGAATTT
>JAHBCN010003396.1:0-75473 GCA_019359885.1 Listronotus oregonensis | reverse complement strand
GTGATTGATATCTTGAAAGATGCATAAATTTTCAGTTTATTATCCCCGTTAATTTTTTTTAAAAAAAATTTTTTTTATAAAAATTAAATATTCATTGTCATTAAACATCACATATTTTCCAAAGGTTCTGGGGGCCCATAGCCTTCAGGGGGATATTTCCTACCATTTAGTTCTTGTTCCATGTCAGCCGTAACATCGAAAATTTTTTGGGGTCATATAACATCTTAAACATAATCATGCATTTTTTACCTTTAAAAAGTGTTTCTTTCCCGTTACTTAGAGGAAAATATTTGGAAGTTTGGGAAAAAAAAATGTAGCCCCCAAACCGTTTTTTCCATATACACATTTTCTCCATCAAGATTGTATTTAAATAAATAACAAATTCAAATAAGTAATGAAAACTATCCACCTCACATTCGGATAGTATTTTTTTTAACCTCATTATATTTTTTTTTTTAGATATAAATTTCATTTGGTTTCGAAAATATTTGTTCAGGTTTACTTTAAAAATTTTTAAATTCGTCACTGTTAGATCAACTTTTCATACGTTACTTCAGGTGCAGGATCAAAAGTTTTGCCCAAAAATTTGGTTAATTGGGGATTTAAACGAGTGTTATATTTTCTTTTTTATACAACTAAATAACAAGGGTATCTCATGGGTACAGCTTTAATACATTTTTTTTTTCCTAATCCAAAAAGTATCATAACCCGATCAAAAAATACTTCGAAAAGATCGAGGGTCCTCAGGGTCTTTAGTTAGATCTTTCCCACATTACTTTACATAGTAGAACATAACCGATCCTAGTACTCCTGTTTCTTTTTTCCCGATTTAAATAACTGTATAACGGGGTCCAAACAAAACATTACCATCCGGGACAGAAATTTGTTTCAAAGTCAAACGTACATTTATCACTTTGAAAATCTGGTCCATGGAAGAGAAAATGGCTTTTTAATTTTAGGGTTAAAGTTAAGTCTTTACTTTAACCTCCTTTTCTTTGACTGCTTGATTAAACTGTTAATACTTTCATTGTTGCATTTAAACAGTGTTATCAAATTGCTTTCTTTTTTTTACATGTTCGCTTAGGTACTTATAGAAAATATCCGATTTAAATGCTTTCATAAAAATTTATTTTTGACTTGCGGGGCCTTTTTCCTGGATTCAAGGGCTACTCACGCAGTATAAACAGCACAAACAAAAACCCGGGACGTAACGTTCACTTTGGGGAAATAATTGCACTGCAAATATAAAAGATAAAAAGAGAAAAAGATAAAAGTTTTCCAAAACATAAACTACACTGATCCCCCCCAAACTAAAAAGCTTTTTTATCATTAAAACCAAAATATATTTTTATTTTTTTTTAACATCAAAAAATGTTATTGGGATTTCAAAAATTTTAAAAAATAAAAGAAAAAAAAGTAATTTTTGACAATTTTTTTTGCCAAGATAATTTTGTTCCCTTAATTTTGATTAACTTTGTTGAAATTTTATTTAGCACTAGTTTCTACTTATCTGAAAAAATTTTCTTTTTTTGATTTTGTCACCGACTTTCATTAGTTTTAAAAAAAAGTATTTAATTTTTTTATCCAATCAATTTTTTGCCGGGCCCCTTGTTTTAAAATTTTTGTTGATTTTTTTTTTTTCGATTTTTATTGTATAAACTTTTTTACAATCGGGAATATAGATTAATTTTATACATAAGGATTACGCAAAACTTATATAATTGACCACTTATTTTTACTGCTACGTTATCTTAAAAGTAGAAATTAGACCTTTAAGAAAGATGACCCTTGGTTCTTATTAATGAATAATTCAGTGTCGTAGCTATCGAAGTGCTAGGCGGGGCAGTGCCCCGGGGCCCGTAAGCTCGGTGGGCCCTTCGGCGACGCTCTCAAAAATTATATAAATATTCCAATCGAATTAAGAATTTTTGACTTTCGACTTTGTAGCTCCGCGCCAGCAAATCTCGAATGGTCCTAAATGAACCCACAAAATTTCTTCCACCTTTGGAACGTAAATATAACATATTGCAGCACAGCTTTAAGCATGGCAACTTAATTAAAAGAAATTTAAAATTTGTAGAGAATGCCTCTGAACGAATAATTTTGCACCATAGATCACAATCAAACGTTTACATATTCTAAAGTCAAAGTTTTCTCTTGCTCAAATGGCAGTAAAGCTTTCTGGTCCTTTGCCAAAAATATTAGTCAAAACTTTTGAACAAATTCTTTTCCACCTCTAATCTCTGAAGAAAAGCCGAACTATTTGCCAAACAATTTACTGCTTGATCCTCCTATTAATCTTCCTCTCCCAACAGTTGCCCCTGTTTCCCATAAAATGTCCGATATCATTTTTAAAGTCAAACAGATCAAGCGTATTCTTTCTTCTCTTAATACTAAAACATCGTCTGGGCTGGATGGCATACCAGCAATCGTCTTAAAAAAAATGTGCTCCCGAGCTTGCACCCATCCTAACTCGCCTTTTTCGAATCTCTTACGACACGGGCATTTTCCCGGAGAGTTGGAAAGCTGCACGTGTGCAACCTGTCCTCAAAAAAGGATCCAAAACTCTCCCTTCTAACTATAGACCTATCTCTTCTTTCTGTTGTTTGCAAAGTAATGGAAAATTCATTAATTTCCAAATTTTAAAGTATCTGGAAAAACTAAGGTCTGGTATATCAGTTACTGTAGATGGTCATTTTTCCAGCTTCTACCAGATTCTGGGTTGCCCCAGGGCTCAGTGCTGGCACCCATGCTGTTTCTTCTACACATCAGCGATTTTCTCTCTTCCACAATCAATCCTATTCATAGTTTTGCCGACGATAGTACCTTCCACTCTAGTATTCAATTTCTTAGGCCACCATGTAATTTTGACTTGGAAAGCAAGCGCAGGTTAATGCAGATATCTCTTTCACAAGACCTCAAACTTATCTTGGATTGGGGCACCAAAAATCTTGTTCAGTTTAATGCCTCGAAAACACAGTTATGTTCGCTGTTGCAAAAAAAGTCTGCCAATGCTTATCCCTTGCATATGAGCGGCCAAGTTCTGCAGAACAAAGAGTCGTTTCCCACCGTACGTTAGTACTTAGGCCTCAGCCTTCGTGGACTGTCCCAAGATAAAAAAAAATATTCTAAAGTCGCTATAAAATAAAAGGTAAGCTAAAACCTTAGATTGTAGCTGTGGGTTTTAAAATAGAACATTATTTTTAAAAGCGCCTTTATTAATTTTGACAGTACATATATTAAGTATATTTTCGCACGCGTTTCGTAAAACGCGTAATATTAGATTATGATTTCTTACAAAACATATAAAAACTGAGTGACGTTCTTGATTTTTAAGAACTAGGGTTGTAACCAGCTGCACTCTTAATTTCATAGATTTAATTCGATACCACGTAATTATTTTAATTGATATCAATAATAATATTGTAATTTGTTTCATTTATTGGCGCAAATGTCCAAATTATGTTAGAGCTTACTTTTAGTGCTGTATAATATTGTAAAGTAGGTTTTCTTAACTAAGGCTAAGAAGGGTAACGTTACTAAGTATATTGTAACTTATTCATATCCTTAGTAAAAATATTAATACTAAAAAAGTTATGTTAACAATGGTAAAAAAATAATAAAATGGCCCAAACCTACGCCACTGATCCACAATGGTGACAAAAGGTGATCATGAAAAGGTGTATTTTGGCCAATGCTCATTCGTATCAAAAAAAAAAAAAAAAAATAAATAAATAAAATGAAGGGAAAATCGCACTTCTATTTTTTTTCTTTTCACCCAGTATCTTAAAATTGGGGCCGTTTTGGGGCTATATTTATATACCATTCATATCTTATTCTTAGCCAAGGAGTCTCCCATTAAGCGTTGTCCCATGTTATTTAAAACACCCTGTATAAGAATTCATTAACAGTCGCGCTGTCTGGTCGAGACCGAAAACATATAATTGATATGGTATCAATTATTCACCTTAGTATATCTTTGGATTGGATTGGAGTTGGAAACGAAAATTTGAAATATCTTTTCTCTGTTTGGTTACATTTCCTATCTGAAAACATTTGTTTAAGGCTTTTTTTTGCAAAGATAAGTACCCGCCTAATTTCTATGCTGATGTCAAAATTACGTCTACAACTAGTGTTTTTAAAAACTGTCGCTTACTGTTAAAGTCACCAGGGTCATCTGTGACGCTTTTAGTCGAAATTATCGCTATTTATTGCTGTTATAGTGCACTTAGTGTTTTTTTTTAAATATGAAGGATATTGAGTATTAAACAATAAATATCAAAATTTATCTCGTGTGGTATATATTGTAGATTACAAGACAATATTAAGTAACTTATAACTATAATATTAACTTACTTATAAGTTCTTGCGCAAGTGTGAAAAGAGGCGATTTTGGCCTGTTTTGGTACCTTACCTCGTTTTATTAAATGCCAACTTTGGCACCCCTTTGGTTTGTCAAATGATATACCGTGGGTTGTAGGTGGTAAATGGCTTTGGTAGGTTCTCATTCCTTTCTAGAGTTGTTGGTCTTTCACTCTACATTTTATTTATTTTCACATTAAAAAAATCATCTAATCTAGGAGTTATTAAAATAACAGATATTGTTTTAAAAGGTGGCATAAAACAACAAGGAGGTATTACCCTTTTAATATTCGGTACAAAAAATAAGTTTTTTGAAAAATATTGATTAGCACCTACAAAAAATGTACCGAACAAATTCGGGTGCTATCACAGACAGACGTTACCGATGTGACGTAAGACATACCTTCTTTCTTTCGTCTGAGGACATACCAATTGTCACCTATCAAAACTGGTGGTAATCGCCTAAGAATTTGTTCTTTTTTTTTGGTATACACACCGATTTTTCCAAGCAAGTAAAAGTAGAAAAACCTGCTTTAATATTAAATTTTATGAGGTGGTTTTGTTTAAAATTAAATAATAAAGATTTTTTAAAATTTATTTTAAAATTCTATAAAGAAAAATTAATTCAAATATTTAAATCTTATCCGTACTTGATTTGGTATTTACTAAAACACTGATATTTGGTTTTGGTTTAATTCAACTGTTTTTGTTATCAAAGAAGCATAGCATTATGCGGTTTCCTCTTAATATGTATATATAACCTTGTTGCTAGTTGCTAGATATACTGATGTATAAAAATTCTTTGTACGATCTATTGTTTTTGAAAGCAACAAAATTAAAAAAAAAAAGATTTTAAAAATGCGGTAATAATTGAGCAATCATTACACCTGTTGTGTCAGAGGCTATTTCCTTTCATGTTGAATAAACTCACCTCCGCAAAAAAAGCCACTACAAATTGGCACCAGTTTAAAAGTTTGCTTTCTGTACCTATGTCAAAATTTTGGTCGAGGGACATCATGAGAAACGAGTCAAGAATTGAGAATCTCTCGTCTTTCGACAAAAGATGAGCGACCTCGAGAGGCTCGGCGGCATTACTACATGAGAGTATGTATGTATTATTTGACCATTTAGTGTAAATAAATTATCTGCCATCTTAACTTATATATTTCTTAAAATAAACTTTCTGCCTTTCTTAATTTAAAATGAACTGTATAAGTGCGACTCTAATAAAGCCTAGTTTTAGGTCAGTTTACAAACCTTAACATGTAGAAACCTTACTTTATGTAAAACCGTCATTATGTTTTCAAACTTCTGCCACTTTTTCTGGAATTACAGTGTTATCAAAATGTCTACTTAGTTATAATTTTTAATAACGGCAATATTAATAAAGTGAATAAAATATATTATATAGCTGAATAGAATAGAATAGATTTTATTTCCATTATAGTACAGTATAGTACATAGGTTTGTCAAGAATATATTTACATATTTAAATAAATACATAACCATTGCTGTATAGTACATAAAAAAAATACTAAGTCAAACTTACAAACAAGAAATTAATTACATATACGTATAACATAAAACATACAAAATAAAGCGTAATAAATAATAAAATAGACATAAAAACACATAACTAAAGCTATACTCTACATAAAATTGCTGTACACTGAATAAAACACAGAAGTTAGTCTACATATAGATGGGAGATCGCTCATAGAAAGAAGTCTTGTGTTTGGGGGTAAGAAGCAATTCTTTCATTCTGGTACCATTATTTGAATTTAAAATTTGAAATAAATGCCTATTTTTGTTAACAAACGTAATGCAGATACTTGGGAATGACAAAATTTGATTATTAATAAAAGTCTATCTGCCACATATCCCATATTTAAAATTAGTCTTAATATTCTCTTCTGGGCTATTAATACTCTTTCACATTGACTACCGCAACCCCATACGATCACGTTGTATGTAGGAAAACTGTAAGCTAAAGAATAATATATCAACAAACTCGCTTCACTTAAAGTATTTTTTAATTTGAGAAGAGCAAAGTAAGTAGCACGGTCGTGCGACATTAGCACGATCGTGCTCAATATGTGCATCAAAAGAACAGGTTGTTAAATCCAGGTAGATACCCAAAAATTTGACAGTACTTGAAGCCTCTATGTTGCTCGCAACAAAAAATTGGTCTGGCACGAGGCTTACCAATATGCATATTAACAATAACAGTCTTATTAGTGTTAAGGATTAAGTTATTTTTCCTACACCATACGGTAAAATTTTACTTTACGGACACCACGCCGATTTTCATGAATTTTTGCATACGGCGGTTTTTTGGGGCGCTGATTACGAATCTAAAATTAGTTTTTTCCGGCAACCTCTGGTTTTTGAGTTAAGAGGCCCCTAAGTGGACTAACCTCAAAATGAACATTTTTCCAAAATTTCTCCTTCTTGAAACTGATTACCACCAAAATGGAACATACACTGATTGGGCACTTATATATTAAACGAATACACTAAAATTTACAAAAGTTTATTGCTTATTTTTAGTAAAAAACACCTCAAATAAATCCAGTTTTTTATATCTTGACAACTTAATTATAAATCAGGCAACCAGTTATACATCATATATCTTCTTACAAGGTACAGAAAAGTGGATTTATTTAAGATAATTTTTACTTAAAATAGACAATAAATTATTGTAAATTTTAGTGTATTTGTTTAATATATAAGTGCCTAATTAGTGTATGTTCCCAGTTGTTGGTAATCAGTTTCAAGAAGGGAGAATTTGGAGGTTAGTATATTTGGAGGCCTTGTAACTCAAAAACCAGAGGTTGCCGGAGAAAACTAATTTTAGATTCGTGATCAGCGCCCCAAAAAACCCCCGTATGCAAAAATTCATGAAAATCCGTAAAGTAAAATTTTACCCATTCTTCAAAATCGTATCTTACCTTTTTAATGTGTACAAAGTTCTTCATCAAAGATTTCCTCGCTAATATAATTTATGATTTCTGTTGATATATTTTTAAAGACGTACATAAATAATGAACTATTGTCTTTTGTAGTTGTGTCGTTAATTTTTTAATAATGTTTTTTGTTTGTGACCTAATACAATATTGTTACGGACTTTCTTTAGTTAGTGTTTAGTTATTAGAAATGTAAAAGGTTAGAATTATTTTATCTAGGTTAATAATTTATTTAAAATAGGTTACCTTAGTTTTTCCCTTTTTCAACGGTCATTGCGGATTATCCTGAGGGCGCTGGAGACATTCATTTTACACTTTTCTTACATCCTGTAGTAAAATAATTCTTTCAGCTAATTCTAGACTTTTCCAGACTTTTCCATTCTTTTCCATTTTACTATAAAAAGCGGGCCAGTTTAGTTTTGTGTTTCAAATAGATAAGAAGTTGACAGAAAGTTAAAGGTTAAACAGTTGTCACAATTACGTTACGATGAATTTTTGTTACCATAGAAACGTTTGTGAACCTGATTTGCAATAAAAAGGTGTAAAACCAGGATACGTGTTTTTATACGGGGTGTCACGGAACATTTGGTGTCAGAAGCGGAACGAGGACCTACAAGAAAGCGAAAGTGATTAAGAATATTTGAATGCCTGTTGAGACCAGACAGCAAACAGCAACTATGGAAGAATTAACTGCACTGATGAAGCAAATGATGGCTAGCCAAGAAGATTTGAAGAAGGAAATAAAGACAAGCCAAGAAGATCTGAAGAAGAAATGAAGACCAGCCAAGAAGATCTAAAAAAAGAAATGAAGACCAGCCAAGATTCCATGATAGAAGACCTCAAAAAAGAAATGAAGACCAGGCAAGATTTCATGAAAGAAGACCTAAAAGAAGAAATGAAGACCAGCCAAGAATCCATGAAAGAAGACCTAAAAAGAGAAATGAAGACCAATCAAGAGGAAATGAAGAGAAATTAAGCAGAAACAAGACAACAGATTGAGAAAATTCAAAAAGACATTAAAAAAAGTCAAGAAGAAATAAAACAAGAGCTTAAAGAAAAGATGGTGAAAATTCGAGAACACCTAAAAGGAGAATTTCAACAAAGTCAAGATGAGCTGAGGAAACAAATGCTATTTGAATTAAAACTTACCAAGGAGGATGTTAAAGAAGAGATGCAAGAAATACAACAATCGGTTGAAGACAAAGTTTATCAAATCCAAGGTCAAATGCAACAAGAAGTCCAACATTTACAGCGACAGATTAAAAATATAGCTAGTACAGGTGTTGGTTCAGAATGTGGTACCACAGTAACTGTTATGAAGCCACCCACTTTTGATGGCAAGGTACCCTGGGTTACGTACCTTCGCCAATTTGAAGCTGCCGCCAATGGAAATAATTGGAGTTCATCAGAGAAGGCACGAGCTCTAGTACTTGCTCTTCGAGGTGAAGCCATGGAGGTGTTAAGAAATATTCCCGAAGCAAAACAATGTGACTATGAATCCATTGTGAAGTTCCTGGAAATGAGATACGGTGAAGCCCACTTACAGGAAGTTTATAAGGCGCAGCTCCAAGGACGAAGACAAAGATACAATGAAAGCCTTCAGGAGTATGAAGCGGATATCGTACGGCTAATTAATCTGACATATCCAGCCTACCCAGAAGAAATTAAACAAGAATTAGCAGTAGGTAGTTTCATTGAAGGCTTACGTGATCCGGATATCAATCAGGCCTTACGAATGGCTAGACTTAAGAAAATATCTGAAGCTCTTGCCTATGCACTTCAATTTGAAACAGCTAAACAAACATCCCGGGGTCAGACAAGAGTTCGAAGAATGAACTTTATTCCAGAAGATGGCAATTCAAATAATGATTTGGCAAGGGTAATGAAAGAGTTGCAAAAGAAATTCCTTAAAAAACAAACAAAAGGAGACAACACTATGACATTTAGAAGACGAAATAATATCTCTTGCTGGAAGTGTGGTAAAGAGGGGCGTGTCCAGAGAAACTGTACCAGATTTAATACCCCTGCCAGTAGTTCGGAAAACTCCCAGTAGTCAGCTTTAAGGGGCGAAAGCTGGCTAGGTGCTACCAAGCCCCATCAAAACAATAATAAGAGTATCCCGGCTGCAAAACAAGGGCTCCAGCTTGGTAGTACCTGGAAATGTATGCGGTCGGGAATGTGAAATGGTACTAGATACTGGTTCCACACATACTATCGTAAGGCCGAACATCGTAGCCCACTGCAAAATATTCCGTCCAGAAAAAAAATTACATTTTGGAATCTGCTAATGGAGAAGTCATACCAATTAACGAAATATATGAAGTCAGAATAACCTTTGGGACGACACCTTTTTGCACGTTGTGTTTGTTGCTGACATAATGGACGAAGTTATCCTTGGCCTTGACATTATGGAACATCAAAAGTTTGTACTTGACTTTCCACAACAAATACTGCGAACTAGTAATGAAGAGATTGTAATGAGATTTCCACGGAATAATTAATTATTCATTCGAGAAGTTGTACTTACAGAAGATGTCATATTACCCCCAAATTCAGAAGCCATTATCCAAGCAAGATGTGAAGACTTAGAAGAAGGTGAAATCCTATTAGTTGAACCAATTGAAAATGGTCCACTATACGCTAAAGGAATTCTACCCGCAAGAACTCTGACGCAAAACAAAAGAAATACGGTATTTGTCAGAATGATAAACCTGAAGGATTACTCTCAACAAGTCCAACAAGGTGACAAAATTGGTACCTGTCAAGCTGCTAATATGATAGTTACCCATACCTTTACTACACCTGATGAAGTTCCTTTAAGTAAACTACCTGACAAGACTTGGTAATTTCTTTAAAAGCCCTGTTAGATCCAGTGCAGGTTACTAAGTTGGAAGACCTTCTGACAAGAAATCAAGACGTTTTCTCTTTCTTTGAAAAGGATTTGGGAAAAACCAACATAGTTTAACATCAAATAAATACGGGGGATGCAGCACCGATATGGCAACCACCACTACGAATTCCTTTAGCCAAAAGAGACGAAGTTGAGAAGTTAATTGGAGACATGCAAAACCAAAGCATTATAGAACCATCCCAGAGTCCATGGTCATCGCCAGTAGTCCTGATTAAGAAGAAAGATGGTTCTACCAGATTGTGTGTTGACTTCAGAAGACTTTATGACGTCACGAAGAAGGACAGTTTTCCATTACCAAGAATAGACGATACTCTAAATACGCTGACGGGTTCAAAATGGTTTTCGACTTTAGACCTGAAAAGTGGCTATTGGCAAGTAGAATTTCATCCCGAAGATAACGAAAAATCTGCTTTCTCGACCGGAACCGGTCTGTGGCAGTTTAATGTTATGCCATTTGGTCTATGCAATGTCCCTGCCACTTTTGAACGATTGATGGAGTTTACGTGGACTAACTTGGAAAATATGCTTAGTATACCTAGATGACATTATTATTCTTGGAAAAACATTTGAAGACCACCTTAGAAATGTCGAAAAGGTTTTTTAGAAGCTAAGATCTGCCCAGCTAAAGCTTAGTCCAAAGAAATGTCAACTTTTCCAGAAAGAAGTTAAATACCTGGGGCACATAATTACTGAAGAAGTAGTGATCCAGAGAAGACAGAAGCTATCCAAAACTGGCCTACACCGAAAAACAAGCATGAAATTAGAAGTTTCCTGGGGTTGTGCACTTACTATAGAAGATTTATACATGGATTTGCTGCAATTGCCAGACCATTACATCGACTTACCGAGAAAAACAAAACCTATGAATGGACCGAAGATTGTGAAGCAGCCTTTATACAACTGAAGAAAGCCCTTTGCAATCCTCCAGTATTGTCATATCCACAACCCAATCAAACTTTTATTGTGGACACTGATGCAAGCAATACTTCCATTGGTGGAATTTTGTCACAGATACAAGATAGCCAAGAAAAAGTAATAGCGTATTTCAGCAAAGTTCTTTCAAAACCTGAACAAAATTATTGTGTGACTAGAAAAGAACTTCTAGCTATCGTCAAATCTCTGGAACATTTTCATAAGTACCTTTATGGCCAGAAATTTCACCTGAGGACTGACCATGCATCACTTAAATGGTTGCTTCAGTTCAAGAATCCCGAAGGTCAGATAGCACGATGGTTACAACGTGTTCAAGAATACGATTTTAAAATTGAACATCGAAGAGAATTAAACCATAAGAATGTTGACGCTCTATCAAGAAGACCTTGCCTCGAAGATTGCAAACATTGCAGTAGACTTGAAGAACAAGAAGATCCCGATGAATTTCACTGCCGAAGAACTCGCATCCAGTGCTCTCAAGAATGGGACCCTAAAATCCTCGCAAAAGAACAATAAGAGGATCCTGATCTTGGAGATATTGTGAAACTTAAGAGAGAAAATTCAGAAAGACCCCCATATCAGAAAATAGCTTCAAAGTCTCCGAGATTTAAAGGGTACTGGGCCATATGGGACTCTTTAATAATGAAAGATTGCCTATTAAAAAGAGTCTGGGAAAGTTCTGACGGCAAAAGCTATACCTATTAAACACTATTATCCACCAAAAGGATTCCAGAAGTATTGCAAGCCTTGCACAATGGTATAGGAGGTGGCCATTTCGGAGTAATGAAGACTCTTGAAAAGGTCCGAGAAAGGTTCTACTGGCTAGGAAGTCGTGCCGATGTCAAAGACTGGTGCAGAAGGTGTAAGAACTGCGCGTCCAGCAAGGGACCTAAGACACGAAGCCATGGCTAGATTAAGCAATACAATGTAGGAGCACCTTTTGAAAGAATTGCCATAGACATAGCAGGACCATTTCCAACAAGTAAATCTGGGAATCGCTATATTTTGGTAGCGATGAATTACTTCAGCAAATGGCCAGAAGTCTACGCAATACCAAATCAAGAAGCTATCACTGTTGCCGACGTATTATTTCAACAATGGATTTTCCGATATGAAGTACCAAGAGAAATACATACTGATCAAGGTAGAAATTTTGAGTCAGATCTATTCAAGAGCCTGCGTAATCTCCTGGGAATCCATAAAACCAGAACTACACCCCTTCATCCCCAGTCAGATGGAATGGTCGAGAGATTTAACAGAACTCTTGATAACTACCTGAAGATTAAAGTTAATGACCAACAAAGTAACTGGGGCAACTATATACAGCCGTTTTTACTGGCCTATCGCTCCGCAGTTCACGAAACAACTGGAACGTCACCTGCAAAAGTCATTTTTGGAGCGGAGTTATGCCTTCCAGTTGACTTACTTACTGGACGACCATCTACCAATAAAAAACCAGCAGAATATTATGTATGTCAACTCAGTAAACAGCTGCAAGAAATACATGAAGGGGTGCGCAATAAGCTTCAAAAAGAAAGTGACCGTATGAAGTCCCGCTATGACTTAAAAGCTAATCATAAGGGATTCATTGTCGGTGAAAAAGTTTGGTTATACAATCCAAAAAGAACCAAGGGGCGTTCACCGAAACTGCAAAAGTCATGGGAAGGACCAACGAACAAACACTACTAGAAATCCAAACCTCGTGCTTTATGAACGCAGCTATCTTTTGTCAGTACAGAAAACAAACGCCTGGACAATCAACTAATAAAAGCACATAATAAAAAGGCGAATGCGCTGGTAGTAGTATAAATTTTTATTTCTAAGTTATTTTTCCCCAATTCCAACAAAAATAAGATTTTGCTAAAATAAATTACTTAACAACTGATTATTTTAATAAATAAGCAGTTGTTAAGTAAGATTTTAGCAAAATTTTATCTTTGTTAGGATTGGGTAAAATTTTAAACTTGCAAAAAATAAAGCAAACAAAAAATGTTATTGTTAACAATATATTATAAATTAATTTGTTATAAATACAAGTATTTTGAGAAAACCAGGAAAATCTTGGGACATTTGCCCCAAATCTTCAATAAACAACAACAAAAAATTAAATTCCAAAAATAACAGTAACAAATAAAACAAAAATAAAACAAGAAATTTCAAAATAAATAAAAAATATTCTCTCATAACAACATAAATTCATATACCTGAGATAACACAGGCAAAATAAAATATATTCTAAAAATAAACAATAAAACTTCTAAAACTATCACAGCCGGGGTTGGATGAGATACTTCTAAAACTGTCACAGCCGGGGTTGGATGAGATCATGCTGAAAGGTTCCTATAAAACAAAGAAGCTAGGCAGTATTCGCTTATTCAAAACAGACAAAAAATCCATAAAATATGATATGGGAACTTTTGCTATTAATTTAGGCAAAGACAGAAGCAGACAGCGGGTAAAAATATATAAAGAATTTAAATTAATGTGGTAACTGAAAAATAAACATAAATATTTATAAGAAATGGTAAAAATTATTATTTTTAAAGTTAGGTTAAATATTTCATAAAATTACGGTCTGAACAAATGAAAAAAGCTTGCAGTAAGGTTCGAAATATTGTTGCCTAAATAAATTTTCAATTTTATTCTTGTAAACATCCTCATCCAAATATTTGTAAATATCAGCATGTAGTCTGTTTACAAGATTGACTAAAGCTACACTAGCAAATTTAAGCCTTCGTTCGTTATCAAACTCTTTAAACATTACAAATAAATGCTTGTCGGTTACCTCCACTAAAACGAGATTACTCTGACAAGTTAAACATGAAATTGAAATTTTGTAAATAAGGTATTAAATAACTTTATTTAAAATTTTAATTTTAGAGTTGTCCAATGGTTCGAGAGGTAAATTTTAAAAAGAATTGAAACATTTTCCGTAACTGTGTTCTTTTAAAATGGAATTCGTAAAGGGTGACCAAGGTGCAGCTCTAGATTTTAAGTGAAAAGGATCCTCAAAATTTGCATAATTTAATTTTGAACAACGGTCCTCACAAACATACATTTTTACAATCTTTTGAGGGACTTAAAGTACATTTAATTTTCTAAGCTTCTAACGATAAGGGATCTCGAAGAAAAGAATGAAACTTTTTGTTCTTAAAATCTGTGCTTACAATTTTACTATAATAGGCGTTTCTGCAACATGGATAATTACAAGAATATTTCAGCCTACATGTTGTGTTGGTGCCATTGCGAAGATATTTACAAAGAATATTGGTTTAATATCGAAGAAGGCTTACTACAATATTTAAATAACATATCTTACCTTATAATTTTTTCACAATAGTGTGGAAAAAATAAGAACGCAAATTTAAAACAGTCAACCCAAAGTCAACACTTACAACCCAAATACTAGAATAGAAAATGGCCGACGCAAACACAACACAACACGGGGAATTATGGTTAATAAGGGATATAAATAATTCCCACTTCTCATTGGTTAAAAAAAAAATCGACGTTTCGCCATCTAGAAATTTACTACCAAGTTACTACAAAGCAAAATATGGAGAAATATAGATATCTACTTATTCCCTGGCAATGATATAATTGTCAAATGTCACTTTTTCCAGTATCCCCATAAGAAGTTGGCCAGGCGTGGGAAGGACCATATAAAGTAGTAACCCGGATTCAGAAGAGCCCACAGGCAAAGATGAAAGTTGTTCATCTAGAACGGCTGTGTCGCTATCAAGATCGAGAAGATACTTGATCGAGACGATCAAAACTTGGAAGGGGGCAACGTTACGGACCTTCTTTAGTTAGTGTTTAGTTATTAGAAATGTAAAAGGTTAGAATTATTTTATCTAGGTTAATAATTTATTTATTTTTATTTTATTTATTTAATTTTTTTCCTTTTTCGACGGTCATTGCGGATTATCCTGAGGGCACTGGAGACATTCATTTTACACTTTTCTTACACCCTGTAGTAAAAGAATTCTTCCAGCTAATTCTAGACTTTTCCAGACTTTTCCATTTTTTTTCATTTTACTATAAAAAGCGCGAGGAAAGTCCGCACGGGCCAGTTTAGTTTTGTGTTATAAAGAGATAAGAAGTTGACAGAAAGTTAAAGGTTAAACAGTTGTCACAATTACGTTACGTTGAATTTTTGTTACCATAGAAACGTTTGTGAACCTGATTTGCAATAAAAAGGTGTAAAACCAGGATACGTGTTTTTAAACGGGGTGTCACGGAACAATATATTTAAATAAAATTGCCAAGAAGCAAATTATCTACAATATACTTCCAAAAACAGAAACTTTAACTTATACATAACATTTTAGGTCATTCACTCTCAGATAGAAAATGTTTCAACTGTACAAATTCCAGAAAAGGTGGATATTATTGTTTCGGAATGGATGGGTTTTTATTTGTTACACGAAGGAATGTTGGACTCTGTTATTATAGCAAGGGATCGGTTTCTAAAGCCTAGTGGACTAATATTTCCAGAATATGCTACAATATATTCCTCTCCCTGCAGGTTAGTTATAAATTAGCTGAGATGTCCAAGTATTTGAAATGATTTCTTTAATAATTATAACATTTAAAAAAAAATTGTCATTTTAGTTTAAATTTTAAGTTTAACCAAATTTTGCTAATAAATTTAGATGACCCAAGAAAAGCAATTTATTTTATATTGTTTAGTGAAATCTAGTAATTAATCTTTATGTGCTAAGAATCATCTATTAGGTCGTTTAAGGGTCTTAAAAAATTTTGATAATATTCTAACTAATAATAATATTGCATAATATTACAAATTTATCCGCTAACCCGAAATGGTTTTTTAATCAACAACTTCAAGACAACATAAATAACAATGTGTAGCTTTATCAATACTTAATAATATATAATTATTCTGGTTCAAGTTAGAATTACTTTACATCTACAAAGAGTGCTATATTTATCTAACTAGTGTTTTGTCTTGATACAAATTAGTCTACTTGTCCAGGTCATTTAGATCAAAATCGACCGAAATAAAGACATTTTTAAGGCCAGCAGATATCGAGATGCGGTTTTCTGCATTGTGTTCAGAAAGCTTCCAGGAAAAAAGTCTATATTGTGTGGTTACGCCATTTTTCGAAAAATGCATTCTGGCATAATTACTTGCAACATTATAAGAACGACTGAAAACTTGGAAAAATCGCTCGAAAATCGTTACTCGGGGGTTTTCGGGGATGCCAAATTTAAATCTGGCATTAGAATTACCCGGGGGAACTCGGGGGTGGCTCTGCGAGGGTGCCCAAGGGGCAAGTGGGGGAGGGGGGAATTGCAGCGTCCATAAAAATGAGAATTTAATTTTGGCATTAAAATTACACAGGGGCGCTCGGGGGTCGCTCTACGGAAGTGATTTTTCACTTTATCATTACATTTCCCCGCAGAGCCACCCCCAAAGCGTCCCTGGGTAATTCTAATGCCATAATTGAATTCGTCATCCCCGAAAACCCCCGAGTAACGATTTTCGGCTGATTTTCATGGACACTGCAATTTCCCCCCAATCACCCCCCGGGCACCACCGCAGAGCGACCCCTGAGCGCCCTCGGGTAAATTCTAATGCCAGAATTAAATTTGGCATCCCCGAAAACTCCCTAGTAACGATTTTCGGCTGATTTTCATGGACGCTGCAATACCACCCCCCGGGCACCCCCACAGAGCCACCCCTGAGCGTCTCCGAGTAATTCTAATGCCAGGATTAAATTCGGTATCCCCAAAAACCCCCGAGTAACGATTTTTGAGCGATTTTTCCAAGTTTTCAGTCGTTCTTATAACATTGCAAGAATAATTATGCAATTGCAAAATACATTTATTGCACCAAAATGCATTTTTCGAAAAATGGCATAACCACACCATATATACTTTTTTCCTGGGAGCTTTCTGAACACAATGCAGAAAATCGCATCTCGATATCTGCTGGCCTTAAAAATTTCCGATTTATTTCCTAACTTCCCTGGACTATATTTGCATTTCACAGTTTTGCATTTCTGATGTTCTGAAATTCATTTTAGTATTCCGTCAATGTACAAAGATTGGGAAAACGTCAGTGGTGTTAGGATGGAATCATTTGCAAAGTTATTAAGGCAACAAGCTTCCAAAAACCCATTAACTGAAAATATTTCCTCTGATTCAGTTCTTTGTGAACCCGAGGTAGGTACTGTTTATAGAGAAAAATTAAAAAATTTTAGAAGTTATGGTATTTTCTGAGTTCTTGTTTTTTTATTCTAATGGTTGTATATTTAGTTTTTTGGCGTGATTGTGCCACAGCAGTATAGTACCTGGTGTCCAATTGAGAAAGGACGCCGGCTGTATCTCAGAAAATGTTTATCGCACAGCGTTGGGGAAAAAATATTTTTAGTAAAAGTGGTCAAGAGAAATAGCTGGAAATTATTTTCAAGTTTCTGAAATGGCCGCTAGGGAGCGTAACTGCAATCTTGAATCTAAAAAAGTGATGTTTCTGTGAATTTTGCTATATTAACCTAACAAAAAAATACCTGATTTTTAAAGTCTAGGATAATTTGAAGCTTTTTTGTTCGACAATTTTGCTGTATCCCTAAAAATTAAGTGGTGGGGAGTATTTAAAGGTTTCTGTAAAAAACACCCTGTATCTTCGAAACGGCAAGCCGATTTTAACAAACTTAGGCTAGTTTACAAGAGCTTTTCTTGGGCTATTAATGTTATAATATTTGAAGGTTTGTAAGCTTTACATGTCGCCGCTAGAGGGCTTTTTTTAATATTCCGACAGAAATAGTTAATTTTTTCCAAAAAATTAAATGCATTGGTATAAGTTTTTTTTTTCCTGAAAAACTAGCTAAATAATGCCTAAATCGATATCTTGTTCCTTACCTAAAATTTAGGTCAAAGAAAATTTTATACGTCAATATCTCAAAAACTTTAAAAGCTACAAGAAATTTTATAGAACATAGATTATGTATTTTTGGAAAACCTTTAATTTAGGTTATATAATCTTTTCGTCTAAATGCAGTACTTTGCGAGTTATAATCAAAAAATCGAATTTTTACGATTTTTTCAAGATATACCCCTAGAATTCGCTTTTTTGATTATAACTATAACGTAAAGTACTGCATTTAGATGAAAATATTATTTAACCTAAATTAGAGATTTTGTAAAAATACACACATATTTATGTTTTATAAAATTTCTTGTAGCTTTTATAGTTTTTGAGATATTAACGCATAAAATTTTTTGGTCTAAATTTTAGGTAAGGAACAAGATAACAAGATACGGTTTTCGCGACCTTGTTTAGGCATTATTTAGCTACTATTTCATAAGGAAAAAACTATACCAATGCATTTTTTTTTTGAGAAAATTAACAATTTCTGTCGGAATATCGAAAAAAGCCCTCTAGCGGCGACATGTGAAACTAACAAAACTTCAAATATTATAACATTTATAGCCCAAGAAAAGCTCTAATCAACTATTCCAAGCTTGTTAAAATCGGCTTAGCCGTTTTGAAGATACAGAGTGTTTTTTACGAAAACCTTTGAATACCCCCCACCACTTTATTTTTAGAGATGCAGCAAAAATTGTCAAGCAAAAAAGGTTCAAATTATCCTCGACTTTAAAAATCAGGATTTTTTTTGTTAGGTTAATATAGAAAAAATCACAGAAACATAACTTTTTTATATTCAAGAATGCAGTTACGCCCCCTGGTGGCCATTTCAGAAACTTGAAAATATTTTCCAGCTATTTCTCTCGACCACTGTGCGATAAACATTTTCCGAGATACAGCCGGCGTCCTTTCTTATTTGGACACCCGGTACATAATCGACGACATTAATAAGAAATTTAATAACGTATTAAAAAAATACTACGTATGATTTAAAATGTAAAAGTTGATAATTACTTTTGGAATAACCAAAAGTAAATAAAAAAGTGCCAATATTTTAGTTTAGAACGAAATGTCAAAAAATATTCTTGTAAACAAAAAATAATCAAGACATCTTAGTAGCTTGGCCAAATAAACTTATAAAAGCTTGTTCTAAATGTACCAGATATATCTTATTGTATCATTAGTTTTAGCCATATAATACTTGGTAATTTTTGTTTAATTAAATTAATTAATAATTTTAAAAATCAATGACAATGTTATTCTGGTCTAGGTAGTGTCTTGGATTGATCTCCGAGAAGTTAAGAGTGAAGATTTGAATGAAATAAAATTTCAACATGTAGCAGTTTCCACTAAAGTAGGTAGTTATGAGGGAATCTGTGTCTGGTTCTCTTGTACTTTTCCTTTTCCTCGAGGTGCTAATAATTTCGAACCTGTAACACTTTCCACAGCTCCTGATGAACCGGCTACACACTGGAAGCAAACGCTTATTGTCCTTCCTAATACAATAAGTGTAGAAGTTGGCACTCCGATTTGCTATGATCTACTTATAAAAAGGTCAACTGAGAATAACCGAAGGTAAACGATTATAATATTTACCGAGAAAAAACATGTTGGGAATGAAAATTACTAGCATTTTTTAAGTATTTAAATATATAAATTTAAAAAATTCAGTCAGCAAAAAAATAATTATTACGAGGTTTTCTATAAAGAATAATTTAATTTAATCTATTTTCCAATCCTGCGTAAGTTTGTCATAAAATAATGATATCATAATACTGATAAATAATAGTTTGTTTATTTTCTTAAAAAATACTTGGTATAAAGGGAAAAAGGTGGCAAAAATAGGAAAATGTAGTTTATTCATAAAATTTTAAAATTGAAAAAAAGTGGTAAAGATAAGATTTTTTTTAATATCTTAGGTGCTATTAATCCTACACACTTTTTTCAGACAACGTATAAGAGTCGTTAATTAGGCTTTTTTTTCATGCCATATTGTACTACCTAAATTTACAGCAAAAATTTATAAAACAAAGTTTAAAAAAAAAACATTAAGAATTGTAAAAAACAATGAGCAGCCAACTTTAAAAATTTATTTTTCGGTTACTACGAATGCTAAATAACTTTACCAAACCGTTTTAAAAACATGATAACAGCTTTATTTCCTGTAAAGTAATACACATACCTACGTGGAAAAAAGTTATAGAGCGGTTTGAATACATTTTTGTCAAACAACATTTTTTTTTTCTTTTTCAGGTGACAGTTCGATAGAATTTTTTTTAAAACCTTTTATGTTAACGTCTTTTTACAAAATAAAGACAGTACTTGAGTTAAAATAAAAAACTGAAGTTGCCAAATTTAGTTCTATCTCAAAAATGCCCTGCTTTAAATGGTAGCACAGTTTTTTTTCATATTTTAGGGTCAATTGAACATAGAAAACCGTAAAACCCCTTTAACGTTGTAGTTTCTTTCACCTATCTTTTTTTTTTGTTATAGTCCATGGCCTAAACTTAAAATATTTAAAAAATCACATTTTTTCTTTTTCTGGACTACTTTTTTTCTGAGACATCGCTTAAGAGAAAACTGGTTTAAAACCTTTAAAATGAGCGTCGTATTTTTAATATATTTTTTTTCAATTGTACAAGCTTTCATTAGTTTTTGCCATCAATTTTTCTTTTGTATCAGATTATTTTTATTTTTTTTATAAACGAAAGAGTATTTTTATTTAAAAAGTTGTTTTATAACGGTATTTTAATAATAAAACATAGTTTATTAATAATTATTTTTAAGTAAACCAATGGAAAGGATTTAAATTATATTCACTTGATGGGGTTGAAAGTCAACGAAAAGTGGCTTAATGTCTATTTCTACTAGCTAGCCAGATAGCTTGTAAATGTTCAAAAGGCTGCCAAGCAGAAACTTTTGTATTAACTGTTACATTGATTGTAAACAGTGCGTAAGAGTAAATTGCGAAATTGCAAGCTAGGGATAGGATAGGTTTAAAGTGAGTGTCAAGATGGCGGCAAGTGATGCAGACGCGAAATTAGTGGCGGAAATTAGAAAATGTAAATACTGTAAAAGTAATGTTGTTCAAACCATTTATAGGTGTGTAAAGTGCAGTGATATTTACCACGCGGCTTGTGCACTAAGAATTAAAGGATTACGTGTCGTGAGTGGCAGTAAAAATCTGATTTTGTGCTCTGGCTGTGTTGACGACCCAGCAAAAAGTGAAGAAATAACCAAGAAAAATGATGAAATTGCTAAATTAAATCGAAAGGTATCCGATTTACAATGTAAAAATGATGATATGAAAGAAGAATTCTCTTGGTTACGTAAGAAATTGGACCAGATAGAAGAAAGCATGTCTAAAAAATTCGACGATATCAAGAGTATTATCAACAAAAAAAAAGCAAAAAACTGTTGTCAAGACTACAGCTTCCCACATTGGCAACACTGGTAAGGATCAAGGTCACACTGATCACATATTGACTGAAACGAACACGAATGAAGTTGCCTCGAAAAATCTGGCATCAACTACCAAAACTACCCATGATAAAGGAATAGAAGACTAACCACAACTAACCACAACACCGACACAGGGTAGCAACACCGTATCCAACGGACTACTGTCAAATCAGGTTGACACTGACACTATTGACAGATCTTCCAGTTCGACGCAAAAAGTGCCGCTTAACCTAGCAGAAAATATAACAAACAATTCAGAAAAATGGGAAACTCAGAAACGTAGGGGCTTCAAAACTAATAATAATAAAAATAGAAAACCACAAAATCCAGCAGGTGAAAGTACATCAAATAGACCCTCACCTATCAAGGGGGCAAATGAAGATTCAGAAACATTAAAAACGGCACCAAGGATGGCTTTCCTCTTCCTTTCGGGACTAGCTCCAGAAGTAAGGAAAATCTTATTTTGAAATATCTGGAAAACAATCACTTGGGGTGAATTGCCGATGCGAAAAAATCAAAACTAAAAAAGGGCAAATACCGTGCGTCTTTTAGGCTAACTGTTCCTTACAGTGAACGTGACAAATATTTATGTTCAACGTTATGGCCCAAAGGAGTCATCATTAACCATTTTATGAACCTTCAGCGCCTATAAATGGCAAGCAATCTTCAATAGAACAAGCAACCAACAATACAAAGCAAAATGTAAAGGTTATGCACATTAACGTAAAGTCATTGAGACATAAAGTGAATGAAGTTGAATCTTTCATTGCTGACAAGGATATTGATATATTATGCATCACAGAACACTGGTTGAAAGAGGAGGAAATAGAGGTGCTTTATTTCCAAGAATATAAGGTAGCAGCTTACTCGACCAGGCAGCAGTGTGTTGGTGGAGGTGCCATAATTTTAGTTAGGAACAGTTTGGAAACCTCTTTTAAAACTGTAAATTCATCTCGTAATGTTGATAAATGTATTGAGTATTGTTCTGTTTATTTACCTCATTTTAATGTATATGTTTTAGCATTTTACCGTTCACCCTCAGGACACTTTGACACCTTCCTGGCGGCAGTTGATGAGATCCTAGCAGAATTTAGATGCAATGTAAATCTAATAATCACAGGTGACTTCAATGTTCATTTCAATACAGGTCAACCTGAAGCAACTGTTTTTGTGACTGTTAGTAAGTTTTGGTTTAAAACAGACAGTATTTGAACCAACACGACTTGACAATTGTCTGGACAATGTCTTTGTGAGCTCTGACATGGATGTATGCTCTGTATGTGTGGCTGAGGCGAATGTATCTGACCACAGGTCACAGATGGTAGAGTGTATGATCCCGATAACTAATGGTGGCTTTACTCAGTCTCGGAAGGTATGTAGACCAATAACACAACGGGGTCTCAACAAATTTTATAACATTGTGGATAATTTGTCATGGGATTTTATTGGGGAGAACAGTGATGTCACTGTGTTTTGAGCATCTGATGGCACTTCTGGAAAATGCATACCAGCAAGCATTTCCAGAAAAATCCTATATTGTTCGGTCTGACCACTCTTATACCATTAATTGGTTTAGTGATGACCTTAAAGCGATGAGAGAGCATCTGCATTTTTTAGGAGAGTTAAAACGTCAATATAACTTTATAGGAATTGAACAAGACTTTAGTGACTACAAAAAACTCTACCAGGATGCTATAAAAAAGACTAAAATAAGGGCAAATGACAACCTTATTAGTTCTTCTCAAAATCCATCTAAGGCCATGTGGCAGATTATAAACAAACATAGAGGTAAGAGTAAAAAGACAGTAGGTCACAAAAATAATTTAACACCAAATGATTTTAATATTTTTTTCTCTAGTATAGCTCAGGAATATAGTGGAGGGTATTCCATTTCAAATAATAACCTTTGGATTATCTTAGTGGAAGCACATTACCACCAACTTCTTTCAGTTTTTCTGAGGTAACCTTTAATGAAGTCAGGGATATAATTGATAGCCTAAAAATAAGCGGAGCTGTGATATTTATGGCTTAAATGTAAAATTAATTAAAACAATCAAAAATTGTATTATCGTTCCCTTGACTAAACTAATCAATCTTTGTTTTCAGCAGAACATTTTTCCTGAGGTTCTTAAAATGGCCATTGTGGTACCAGTTTTCAAAAAGGGCGACCCCACATTGCTTGAAAATTATAGGCCAATATCACTTTTACCTATAACTCTAAAATTTTAGAGAAGTGCATGGCCATTAAAATTGTAAATTTTTTTGAAACAAATGGCCTTTTCTCCGAGTGCCAATTTGGCTTCAGAGAACATAAGAACACCATTCTAGGATTATAAATTTTTGTTTTATAATAGAGGCATTTCATAACATGCAATATAATTCAGTTCTGTGTGTTTAGAAAGCCTTTGACTGTGTCAATCATGATATCCTTCTCCAAAAAAATTTTTTTTTTCCCAAAAATTAAAATTTTGGGTTTTTTTGGGGGGGGTGGGGGGGGGGGGGGGGAAAAAAAAAAATTTTGGGGTGCCACAAAGGGTCAGTCCTGGGCCCCATTCTCTTCTTAATATATATAAATGATCTTTGGGGTTTTGAAAATTTTTTTAAAAATTTTTCCCCTTTTTTTTAAAAAAGGGGGGGGGGGGGAAGGGGAAAAAAAAGGGGGGGGTTTCCGGTTCTGAAAAAAAAAATTTTTTTTTTAAAAGGGAAAAAAAGGGGGGGGGCCCCCGGGGGGGGGGGGAAAAAAAAAAAATTTTTTTTTTTTTTGGGGCCCCCAAAAGGGGGTTTGGCCCCCCAAAAACCCTTTTTTTAAAAAATTTTTCTTTTTTTTTTCCCCCCCCCCTTTTTTTTTTTTTGGGGGGGGGGGGGTTGGGTATTTGGTTTTTTTTAAAAAAAAAGGGGGGTTTGGGGGGTTTGGGATTTAAAAGGGGGGGGGGGGGGCCCCCCCCCCGGGGGGGGGGGTTTTTTTTTTTTAAAAATTTTTTAAAAACCCCCCCTTTTTTTTGGAAAATTTTTTTTTTTTAAATTTTTGGGGAAAATTTAAAATTTAAAAAATTTTTTAAAAAAAAAAACCCAAAAAAAAATTTTTTTTTTTAATTAAAAAAGGGTTTTTTTTTAACCCCCCCCCCAAAAAAAATTTTTTTTAAAATTTTTAAAATTTTTTTTTAAAATTTTTTTTTAAAAATTTTTTTAAAAAAATTTTTTTTTTTTAAAAAAAATTTTTAAAAAATTAAAAAAAAAAAAAAAATTTTTTTAAAAAAAAACTTTCCCCCCCCCCTAAGGGAAACCCCCCTTTTTTTTCCCCTTTTTTTAAAAAAAAATTTTAAATTTGGGGGGTTTTTTTTTTTTTTCCCTACCCCATTTTAAAAAATTTGGGTTTTTGGGGGGTTTTTGGGGAAAAAAAAGTTTTTTTTTAAAAAAAAAATTTTTCCCCCCTTTTACAAAAGGGGAAATTTTTGGGGGCCCCTTTCCCCCCTTTAAAAAACTTTTTTCCCTTTTTAAAACCCCCTTTTTTTTTTTCCCCTTTTTTTTGGGTTTTTTTGGGTTTGGGGGGGGGGGGGCCCCCCCCCCCCCCCCCGTTTTTTGGGGGAAATTTTTTTAAAAAGGGGGGGGGGGTTTTTTTTTTTTTTTTTTTTTGGGGGGTTTTTTTTTCTTTTTTTTAAAAAAAAAAAAAAGGGGGGAAAAAAAAAAAAAAAAGGGGGGGTTTTGGGGGAAAATTTAAAATTTTGGGGGAAAAAAATTTAACTTTATGTTTAAAAAATTTTCCTTTTAAAAAATTTTTTTTTTTTATTTTCCAAAAGGGGATTAAAAAATTTGGGAAAGTTAAAAAAAAAAAAAATTAAAAAATTTTTTTAAAATTTTTTAAAAAAAAAAAGGTTAAAAAAAAAATTTAAATTTAAAAAAAATTTTTTAAAAAAAAATTTTTTTTTAAAAAAATTTTTTTAAAAAAATTTAAAAAAAAAATTTTTAAAAAAAAAATTTTTTTTTTTAAAAAAAAAAAAAAAAAAAAAATTTTTTTTTGGGAAAAAAAAAAACCCTTTTTTTTTAAAAAATTTTTTTTGGGTTTTTTTTTTTTAAAAAAAAAAAAATTTTTTCCCCCCCCCCTTTTTTAAAAAAAAAGGGGGAAAAAAAAATTTTTTAAAAATTTTTTAAATTTTTAAACAAAAATTTTTTTTTTTTAAAAAAAAAATTTTTTTAAAAAAAACCCCTTTTTTTTTTAAGAAATTTTTTTTTTTTTTTAAAAAAAAAAACCCAAAAATTTTTTTTTTCTTTTTTTTTAAAAAAAAAAATTTTTTTTTTTTTTTTTTTTTTTTTTTTTTTTTTAAAAATTTTTTAAAAAATTAAAATTTTTTGGATTTTAAAAACCCCGGGGGTTTTTTTTTTTTTAATTTTTTTAAAATTTTTTCCCTTTTTTGGCCAAAAGGGGGTTTTTTTTTTCCCCTTTTTTTTTTAAAAAACCCCCCTTTTTTTTTTGGGGCCCCCAAAAAAAGGAAAAGAAAGGGGAAAAACCCCCCCCGGGGGGGAAAAAAAAGGGGAAAAAAAAAAAATTTTTTTGGGGAAAACCCCCCCCAAAAAAAACCTTTTGTTTTTTAAAACCAAAAAAACCTTTTTTTAAAAAGGGGGGTTTTTTTGGGGGTTTTTTTTTTTAAAAAAGGGGCCCAAAAAACCCAACCCCCGGGGGACCTTTTTTTGGGGGGGGGGGAAAATTTTAAAAAAAAATTTTTTAACCCCTTTTAATTTTTTTAAACCCCCCCTTTTTTTTTAAAAAAAAAGGAAATTAAACCCCGCCCGGGGGGGGTTTCCAAATTTTGGAAATTTGGGGCCCAAAATTTTTTGGGGGGGCCCCTTGGGGCCCCAAAACCTTTTCCCCTTTTTTTTTTTTCCCCCCGGGGGGCCCAAAAACCCCTTTTGGGAAACCCCTTTTTTTTAAAAAAATTTTTTTTTTCCCCAAACCCCCAATCTTGCCTTAGAAAATAGTTGTGAACAAAAAGAAAAAAATGCACTTTTTTTATTTTTTATTTATTTTGCATCAAAAAGGTTTTTTTTTACTTTCAAACGTGTCACTCAGATAGAAAATTTTATTCCTTACAAAAAAGCTCCCAACATATTTCTGCTAAGAGATTTTGAGATAAATTGTAATTTTTAAAATAATGACCAAAAAACGCAAGCACTTTGTATTTTTTTCATATTTAGGCACCCAAGAACCATAATTTGTCATTAAATTGCTTCTACTTCGTTTCTTGTTGCCTCTTATTTTTACTTATAGTCAATAGCCAATTACTACACCTGCTTAAAGTGTCAAACCTTTAAACTGGACTGGATATAACAAGTTCTTTGGTGCAGTATCAAAGCATTTACGTTTCTATCTGGTGTATTAAGTTAATTGATTTAGAATCTTGTGGGCAGAGCTGTCAAAGTACTCTTAAATAGTACTTCAAGTACAAGTACCAAGTTTTTAATTTTTTAAAAATTACTTCAAGTACAAGTACCAAGTATTCATTAAAATGTACTTGCATTTTCAAGTAAATTGAAAAAGTACTTGAAGTACCACCCAAGTATTTTACTTGAAGTAAAACAAAGTACTTGAAGTAAATCAAAGTACTTGAAGTACATAAAAGTACTTAAAGTAATTAAAAGTACTTCAAGTAAAACAAATCATACTTGAGTAGTATTTTTTGTAAGGAAGTTAGAGGGTTTATTCCTTAAAACGGGGTTTTCCAACAACTCCTAAAAGCTTTAAGGACTGAGCGCTACGTCATTGGAAAGTAGGCCAGTCGGTAAAAACTATAGTTAGGAAAACAAGTAGGGTTGCTAAGTATCCCGTTTTAAGTCGGGATCTTATGCATCCGATGTCCGAAATAATGTACAATTTCGTATGTAAATTTATGGCAACAGGCCTACCATGCCATATTCGGGTGGGTGCTTGGGCCTTAAACTATTATAGGAAATATTGGTTTTTCCCAAAATGGGTTTTTTCCCTGTGGTTGCCAACGGGTTGGCGTTGGCGCCCGTTGGCATCCGATACATCTGCCAAAAGCGAGTGTTTTCATATGGGTGCCTACAGCAGGTTGGCACCCAAAACCTATTCTTGGGATACCTTCTACTATTAGGTATGTTTCTTTTTTGTTTTCACCAGACCAGAGCAGTTATAATTTTAAGTTGACACAAGACCGATTTAAAGAATAAAATGTCTAATTCTCAGTAATAGTTACACTGTCTTGCTGTTGGATCCAATTCAAATAAGCGCTGTAATGCGATACAATAGAAACAGCAGCGGTTGGGCGTATTTCTTGTTTTAACTTGTTTGTAAGATTATCTAAGACGTGTAAATTCGAGTACTTGGTTGATTTTTTACTTCAAATACTTTTTATTTACTTGAAGTATTGTTTTTACTTCAAGTACTTTTGATTTACTTGAAGTACTTTCTTAACTTAAAGCACTTTTTTTACTTGAAGTACCTTTTTTTACTTCAAGTGCATAGTAATACTTCAAGTACTTAAATAAATACTTCAAGTAATTTACTTGGTCAAATCAAGTAAAAAACCAAGTATCTTCATAAACACTAATCAAGTACAAGTACAAGTACCTCCTAATAAAAAGTACTTGAAGTAAAAAAAAGTACTTTAAGTAAAATTTTACTTGAAATACTTCAAGTTTTGACAGCTCTGCTTGTGGGGTCATAGAACCTTGGTGGATGTTCTCTTATACTACATTTATACTTGTGTAAGACAATATATTACAGGTGTGAAACTACAAAAATTAAAATTGCTACCCCATACCTCAAGAAGGTTCTAAGATAAATAGAAACATTATTACTCATTGATTTAAAATGTAATTTTCTATTTTTAGGTACGTATTAGAAGTTACCATGTTAGATCCGGAGGAAGTTGAACATCCCGAGTTTTGTTCATGTTTCATGACAAAATGTATTTTAGTTAAAGCCATGTTAGAGAAGTATAATAGAGGAGAAGGAGATGGAGTCTGCGAATAAATTGTTGTTAGATAAGGAGTTTTTTATTTTTATTTATACCTTAATATTCTCTTAAAATAATAGCTAAAATATTTTAAATTCTTTAGAAATAATATATAGTCGTGACCAAATTTGCTGATCTGAAAAACATGTTAAAAGTACAGTGTTTTATAGGTTATATCGCACTGTTAAAAAAATAAGGGATTAACTAAAGTTATTATAATATGGTTTATATTAATATTGAAAAAAACTTATTTTTTTTATTGAGTGCCGCACCGATATCAAACCTATGATTATGACAAATACAATACCCAGACGTTTATATGTTCTTTGCTTTTGGTGGTTGATAGGAGCAATCCACAGTAGTGCGATGTCAAATACCTTGGTATTACCTCACACAATAAGCTAACATAGAACTCTCACTTCGAGAACAGAATAAAGAAAGCATATATTGCATTTGATCAATGCCGCAGAACCATAGGGAAGACTTGGAGATTCTCTCCCAAGGTAGCCCACTGGATCTACACGGCCATCCCAACCGCTGTGTTCACACGTCGTCGTTGTGGTTGGGCCCAGAAGGATCTTTTGGAACATGCGCTAGAGTTGCTGGTTATCGGCAATTCTTGTTGCCACCGTATGGAACGGGATCCGAAGCTAAGATGAACACAAGGCTTTAACTCAAGGTGTTAGCATATGAATGTGAATGACATCCTGTGCCTTAAACAGGTGTCCCCAACGGTGCCTCTGAGATGCAGGGTGACCTCTCAGAGTATCTAGCCTTACTGCGGTAATGCGGGGCTCTGCCGTGGTGGACTATTACTTCCCTAGCTCCAAACAGAAAGCGGACAGAACCACTTTCATAGGAAAAAAGTGGCATAGGTGCCCTGACCGAAACGGATAAATCCGTTTCGAAAGGTGCCACCCAAGGTCACAAACAGACAAAGGTGCGCCGACCGAAACGGGTGAATCCGTTTCGTAAGGTGCCCCTGAAGTCACCAACGCCTGTTTCACGGGGACGGGCTAATCCATCCCGAACAAACAGGTGCTTAGTAAGGGTTCCTTAAATCCAAACAGAAGGCGGACAGAACCGCCTTTATAGGAAAAAGGGTTCCCTGGCTTTAAACAGAAAGCGTATAGGACCGTTTTTATGGGATAAGGCTGGAGATACGGCCTCAGAAAAAACATCTGGTTCCCGTAACAAGGACCTGGTAGCTACCCTCTCACTTTAAACCTACCTACCTACTACACAGCCATAATAAGACCCATGGTAACATACGGTTCCATAGTGTGGTGGTCCAAAACAGAACAGATCACGACAAAACATAAGCTAGATCAAATTCAAAGAATAGCATGTTTAAACATCACAGGTGCTATAAGAACTACACCGACTAGAGCCATGGAGGTGATATTGAATCTCACTCCCTTGATTTCTCTGTAAGGGAAACGGCTTTGAAAATGGGCGCCGAACCCAGCGTGCTTCAATCCAAATTGACGGCCATAACCTTAGCGGCTTACGAAATTAAAAGCCGTAACATCACCAACCATACGATCTGTATTTATACAGATAGTACGCAAGTATTACTAGCCCTGAAGAGACCACGTATTTCTTTGGGACTTGTACTACAGAGCCGTCAGTGTACAGGTTAATGGTTCCTTTAGACTGGTCTTCTATTGGTATTGTTCCCATTATGTTGATAGTGTAGGGTTTATTGAAAACGAACCTTGCTGCAACTGAGTCCGCTCTTGCCTGTAGAATTGGAAGTTCTATTGTAAAATCCCTCCACAGGCGTCGTCCAGTTGAGCCAGTGCCTACATTGGTATCTAGACCGACCATGCGGAGGCGTGTTAGAGTCATCAAGTCCTGACTAACATCTCTCTAAATAATGTGGTCAACCTAACCTGGATCAAGGGATATGACATATCTAAAGGTAATCATACCGCTGAATCGCTGGCCAGGGCGGCTGCGGGACGGAAACTAGTTGGTCCCGTCCCCACCACTGGATTGACAACAGCAGCGATTAAAGACATCATTAAAGAATGCTACCATCGATTGTTTAAAGGAAAATGGGATGATACCACGAACTGCAACTTCGGAAAAATAATGCTGAGCATAGATAACCTAAATGCTGAGCTATCCAGATAGTCAATAGCGAAAAAAAGCCTTATGATGTCCAGAAGAGAGGAGCAATCCAATAAATAAGTATATTGGTTCTTCAAACGTCAGTAAATCCGTCCTTACTCGACTGGGTAGGCGACCGAGAAGTTTCATTTTTCCTCCGCCGAAGCTTTACATTTCATTTTCCCGCCGGCGGAGGAAGAAGTTTTATCATAGCAACATAGATACAAACAAACAACAAAACAAGCGTCAACAACCTAATATTTATTAAACTTAAAACAAAACTAAAATATTTACTTACTACTCAATTGAATATTAAACGTACTTACTTAATAACTGCTTATCACTACGAAATTAAAACACAATCGGAGATGCAATTATTAAAAAATATCACAGTTCCACAAAATAAAGTGGTGGGTATCGGACTAGGATTTTCTGGCGTATTTTTTTTTCCGCTGAACACACAAAAAACTGACACGATACATTTACCGGCAGAAACCTGCTACCACGGTATGTTTGGACTATGAATATATAAACTATAGATACAAGAAATTTCATGGAACAAAAATAGAGAGCTTTTCAAATTGCCTATAAAAAAGTTATATAAACATTTTTGATAAGATAAATAATAAGGGAAATATAAACGAAAATGTAATACTGACAAAAAATTTCATTCCAAAATAGGAAATAAAATATTTTTTTATTAATGTGATTTTTGCCTTTTTTTTTAATAATAAATCATTTATTTTATTCATTTGAATCCCAAATCACTTAAAATTTGCAAAAAAATCCAAAATATATATAAATATATATATATATATATATATATATATATATATATATATTTTATATATATATATATATATATATATATATATATATATATATATATATATATATATATATATATATATACAGTGTGTCCCAAATTGGTGGGGAATGTATGGGGATCTTGAAACCACGATAGATAGAAAATCGGTTAAATGGGGAAAGTTTTGGACAATTATGTTAGTAAGCTAATCCCGTTTACTGCATGGTTTTATCCATTAAGGTTTTTGATAAATTTTGAAAAAACCTGAAACATGCATTTTCGAAAATCGGCCATATTTTTTTATGAGTGAAAATTTTTCAAATCTGTAAAAACTTCTTCATGCAACTTTTTTCGTAGAATATGACCGAGTAGTCAATTTTTATTTTTTACGTTTCGGGTTTTAGAATCATCATCAACTTATTTTTTCATATGGACGCCATATTGGATTTTTACGTAGCCAAATAGTGCTTTTATTCTGATTTCAACAATGTATAACATGTTATAATTTAAGAGTTTATAACCTCATTTATTTCAAAAAACAAATATTTTCTCAGTTGGCCTTGATTCCGGCGAACGTCATTTTTTTCGTTAACAATAAAATATTAGTAATTGGCAAAATAAATAAGCTAAACAGATATTTTACAGAAATGGGTTCGCGAACATAGCTATAACGTTAATACCGTGTTACAACAAAACTACACGTAACAAGTTAATTGAAACAAGTGAAAACAAAGACAATGAAAAGTGGCTAAACTAATATTCCTACTAAAATGAAGATGTAAAATATCGACCTAAAATTTAAAATGTTGTCCATATTTCTCAACATATTAACGACATTTTTTTAAATAGTCCTAACTACCCTATGAATGGTTGACTTAGGTATGTGGAATTTTCTATCAACATCCCTGGCTGAGGATGATGGATTTTCTTTAAAATGTTGGTTAACTTCTTAGGTCGTGGTTTTTTAAAATTTCCGAATTTAAGCAAATTTGTAACCAGTTTTCGAAAGTATGTTTGTTTAGGATGCTGCCTTTCAGAAAAATTGCTGAAATACGTTTGCGCAGCTATATTAACCTTTCTATTGCTTTGGTAATAACGTTGCAAAATATCAAGTATTTCTTTAAATAATTAACCATTTCACAAAGTTAAAAAAATTAATAACGTACCCGAGCTAACTTGATAATGACGCTAGATGACATTCGCCGAAATCAAGGCCAACTGAGAAAATATTTGTTTTTTGAAGTGGATGAGGTTATAAACTCCTAAACTATAACATGTTATACATCGTTGAAATAAGAATAAAAAGCACTATTTGGCTGCAAAAAAATCCAATAGGGCGCCTATATGAAAAATTAAAGTTGATGATGATTCATCAATTTCACTTTTTCATATCGGCGCCATTACATTTTCTTGTAACACGTATTAACGTTATAGCTATGTTCGCGAAACCCATTTTTGTAAAATATCTGTTCAGCTTATTTATTTTGCCAATTACTAATATTTTATTGTTTACAAAAAAAATGACGTTCGCCGTAATCAAGACCAACTGAGAAAATATTTGTTTTTTGAAATAAATGAGGTTATAAAACTCTTAAATTATAACATGTTATACATTGTTGAAATCAGAATAAAAAGCACTATTTGGCTACGTAAAAATCCAATATGGCGTCCGTATGAAAAAATAAAGTTGATGATGATTCTAAAAACCCGAAACGCAGAAAATAAAAATTGACCACTCGGTCATATTAACAAAAAAAGTTGCTTTGAAGAAGTTTTTACAGATTTAAAAAATTTACACTTATAAAAAAAATATGGCCGATTTTCAAAAATGCATGTTTTAGGTTTTTTCAAAATTTCTCAAAAACCTGAATAGATAAAACCATGTAGTAAACGGGATTAAGCAAATTTCCCTTAACATATTGTCGTTTCAAAATCTCTTCCCCATTTAACTGATTTTCTATCTGTCGTGTTTCAAGATAACCCCACTAATACATATATATAATATATATACATTATATATATATATGATATATAATATATATATATATATATATATATATATATATATATATATATATATATATATATATATATATATATATATATATATATATATATATATATTATATAATTTTCAATATTTTTTTAGAGGTATACCTTGAAAAATCTGATAATTCAGTTTTTTTAATTAAAACTCGAAAAATATTACATTTAGACAAAAAGGTTATATAACTTTTATTAAAGGTCTTTTAAAAATACATTGTTAATGCTATATAAAGTTTCATTATTTTTATAGTTTATAAGATATTGAGTTTTAAATTTAAAAAATATATATATTATCTGAAATTACGCCTTTTCTCGATTATTTGCTGTTTGACCCCCAATTTTGACTTCAGATTCGTGTTCAGCGGAAAAGTATACTCACTCTCATTAGAAGTCAAATTATTTCCGGAATTTTTTTCAAGCTCACGAATATTTTGAAAATTATCCCGAGCCGAAGCCAAGGGATAATTTTCTCAAAATATTCGCGAGCGAGAAGAAATTTTCTGGCCTAATTTGATTTCGAATGGTATTTGGTAAGAAAATTTTACACCAATAATTATTGACGTTTATAATAAAAAAATATTGATAACAAGATAAAAACCAATTTTACTTACATAGAAGCATCAATTTGTAATATATCTTATATTACTTTCGAATACTGAGTTTACTTTACTAAAACCGGTAGAAAATTTTATTTCAGCAATAAGTCTACCAAGGGTCTACGTATACTTTATAACATTTAGGCTTTAAGGACGTCCAACTTTTTTTTCTACCAATTTTAGTTACATAGAAGCATCAGTTTCGGATGTAATTTATCTTATATTACTTTCGAATATTGAGTTTACTTTACTAAAACTGGTAGAAAATTTTATTTCAGCAATAAGTCTACCATAGATCCATGCTCTATAAAACCTAGACTTTAAGGCTGGTTCAAACTTTTTTTTTACCAATTTTGGTTACATAGAAAGTCCAGATTCGTATGTAATATATTTTATATGATTTTCTAATATTAAGTTTACTTCAGAGTTTATTAATCTTAAGGGGGTTGACATCCGCCATATTGAAAAACTCTTCTGTGACGTCAAGAAGGGCCCATTTCGGCCATGTTGGATTTTATGCCGGACAGTGGCGTAGAATTGAGGTGGAAACGAAAAACTGCTTTTATACCGACGAACAAAATTTATATTTCAAAAATATAAATGTAATTCAATTAAGTATTAAAATTAAAAATTAAAGCGACAACACGACGATGGCGTACCTTTTCAATGGTATCTACAACATTAAATATTTTAAAAATGAGAAAAAAATTCAAATGTAGAAAATACTGATTGCTAATTTGTTATAATTATGAGTACTTACTCTATTTTTAAACATACGATATTGAATTATTAACACCTTTTTTTCTTTAATAATACCCATCTATAATACGTTTATAAAATTTTTTGAGCAAGTGAAGAAGTTTGGGGTTATAAATTATTTTTTTATCTTGGAACAGTCCGCGAAGGCTGATGCCTAGTATGAACGCCCCGTGGGTGTCTGAAGTGTGGTAAGAGGGAGTTTATTTACAAGAGACTTAAATTCTGCAGGTAGCAGGTTCCATAGTCTTGACACTCTAGGGATGAAGGAACGAAGAAAGTGGGAAGTTCGGGGCTTCTCTAGCTGAACTGTAAAAAGATGCATAAAAGTTGCACTATCTGTTGCTCTGTTGGGAGCTGCCAGAAAAGGAATTATACTGGCCAACTCGTCTAAGCAGAAGCCGTGAAAATACCTACAGAAGAAAGGCAGATTCCTTACAGCCCTTCGGTGGATAAGGGAAGGAAGCTTTTCTGTAAGTGCAGGATCAGAAATGGGCTTTTACAAGGTATCTTGAAGATCATTGTAAGATTACCAAATCTCCAACTCCAAATCAGATACTGGAAGTCATAGAAAAATAACTTTTTTTTTTTAGGAATTTATGACGGTGTTTTTGTATTACTTCATAAATATATAAACTTGTCAATTAATCCTTAATTTATTTTATTTTAAAAACTAATTATGTTACTTTTAAAAACTAGTTATTTATTTACTTACGGACCATACAGCATTTTGATATTGAAGAATAATAGCAAAATTTTCCACTTTGGCAATAAAAATAAATGAATTATTTTATGTGAAAAAATGTGAATACAGGTTTATTGCTAAAAAACTCAACTTTATTTATTTTACAACTACAACACTACAATACATTTACAACTGCAACAATTAAATAAAATACAACTTAAATTTTTACATTTTAAAATAGATATGGAAGACAAGAACACAGTACTTAGTGGTATTATTTAATAATATTTTGTGGTGTACTACATTTCATATTCTAAAACATACAATTCATTTAAGCATTAAAATCCTACTTAACACAAACACAAAAATTTCATTTATAGTTTGTCGGCAGCCCTTGCAAGATAAAACAAAGAATTAGATCTCGTGTTCTTATTTGGTACTCGATAGTTAAACTTACTTACAAGTTCCCCGCAGTCCACTTCATACTACACAATCTAAACAAAAACTTCTTCAGTGCAAGGTAGATTTACATTAGTTAATTTTAAACTTGTAAAAGGCAAATCTAAAAAATATAAATTATATTTTAAAACATGTCTTTTTCAATATAATATACCAAGTAATTGGTAGATAAGTATCAAAAAAAAAATAAATACAATTACATAATGTAACTAACTGCAAACTTAATAAATGTACAAAATAATGGAAAAAAAAATATTAAATACACATTCTGAAGATGCATTAATGCATATACCTAAAGTTGATCAGTTCTAGGTATAAGCAAGTCAATATTGACTATTTACTTTCTTGACAACAAATAATTATAATTAAAATCACACAAAAATTTTAATTTACTTACTAATAACTGTGTAACTACATCTAGAGTTTTGGTGGACTTAAAAACCGTGTTTGTGTTATCCGCGGTGTAATAATGCAAACTGAATGGAACGGTAAAACTTGCATATACGGTTTTCTTCTATTTTTGGATTATTTGGCAAAATTTTTATATAGTCATATTCTAGGGTCCTCAGGGATTGCAAATATACTGGCGGAGAAGAGAAATTATGTGTTTTAATATTTTTATTTTGATTTTAAGATTTAAAATTATCATTGATTTTCTCCATATATGCGAAAACTCCCTTTATGACAAGAAACGTCAGCGTGCAGTGTTGCCAAATGGAGGTCTGTTTAATACGTCCCCAAATTTTCACGTCTGAAATATAATTGGGGAAAATAAAAGCCGCTTTAACAGGAGAGACTATCTAGAGAAAGATATTCAGCATATAAGCATGCGCGGTCTTTTTTAATACGTCCTCGAATTTCAGACAAATTTAAAAGTTCTAGTCGGTCATGGTTAGTTCTGGTTAGCAAAGCAGCTTTTTATTTTCCTATTATTTTCCCAATTATATTTGACACGTGAAAATGCGGGGACGTATTAAAAAGACCGCTCCTGCTTTAACTAACCAGAATTAACCATGATCGACCTTTAGACAAAATCAAACGCCCTCAATCGGTCATGGGTTAGTTGTGGTTAGCATTTCAGATAAATTCAAAAGCCCCAAGTTCTAGTCGGTCATGGTTAGTTCTGGTAGCAAAGCAGCTTTTATTTTCCCCAAGTATATTTCAGGCGTGAAAATGCGGGGACGTATTAAAAGACCGCTCCTGCCTTAACTAACCAGAATTAACCATGATCGACCTTTTAGACAAAATTAAACGCCCTTAGTCGGTCATTTAGTTCTGGTTAGCAAAGCAGCTTTTTATTTTCCTATTCTTCCCCAATATATTTCAGACGTGAAAATGCGGGACGTATTAAAGACTGCCCTGCTTAACACCAGAATTAACCATGATCGACCTTTTGTAAAAATCAAACGCTCAATCGGTATTTAGTTGTGGTTAGCATTTCAGATAAATTCAAAGCCCCAAGTTCTAGTCGGTCTGGTTAGTTCTGGTTAGCAAGCTGTTTTTATTTCCCAAGTATATTTCAGACGTGAAAATGCGGGACGTATTAAAGACCACTCCCTGCTTTAATTAACCAAAATTAACCTGATCGACCTTTGACAAAATTAACGCCCTTAGTCGTCATGTTAGTTCTGGTTAGCAAAGCGCTTTTTATTTTCCCAATATTTTCAGACGTGAAATGCGAGCGATTTAAGGCCGCTCCTGTTTTAACCAACCAGAATTAACCATGACTGACCTTTTAGACAAAATTAAAAGCCTTAGTCGGTCATGGTTAGTTTTGGTTGGGTTAGCACCTTTTATTTTCCCAATTAAGTTGGACATAAAGAAATATCAAAAATTTAAACACAACAGTGCCCAAAATTATTAAATCCGGCAACACTGTTGATACTTATTTTAAATTTGACATAAAAGAATTTATAATCAATTAGATATTAGATTTCTAACCTATATATATTTTTTATTTAACTTAAGTTGTTTTCGAGATTTTCATTTTGTCAATGGATTTTTGTGTGTGTGTGTCATGTTTTACTGAATAATTATTAATTATTTTTACCCCCAGCACCCTATTTACTCCAAGGTCCCGTAAGCTTGTTTAATTAAAAAAAATAAATAAACGCATAATTTCTCTTCTCCGCCAGTATATTTGCAATCCCTGAGGACCCTAGAATATGACTATATAAAAATTTTCCAAAAAATTCAAAAATAGGAGAAAACCGTATAGCAAGTGTTACCCTTGGAGTAAATAGGGGTGCTGGGCTAAAAAGTATAGATTAATAATTATTCAGTAAAACATGACACACACACAAAAAATCCATTGACAAAATACGCAGAAAATCTCGAAAAACAATTTTTAAGTTAAAAAAAAAATATATATAGGTTAGAAATCTAATATCTAATTGATTATAAATTCTTTTACTGTCAAATTTAAAATAAGTATCAACAGTGTTGCCGGATTTAATAATTTTGGGCACTGTTGTGTTTAAATTTTTTGATATTTTTTATGTCCGAACTTTAATTGGGAAAAATAAAAAGGTAAGCTAACCACAACTAACCAAAACTAACCATGACCGACTAAGGGCTTTTAATTTTGTCTAAAGGTCAGTCATGGTTAATTCTGGTTGGTTAAAACAGGAGCGGCCTTTAAATACGTCCCGCATTTTCACGTCTGAAATATAATTGGGGAAAATAAAAAGCTGCTTTGCTAACCAGAACTAACCATGACCGACTAAGGGCGTTTAATTTTGTCTAAAAGGTCGATCAAGGTTAATTTTGGTTAATTAAAGCAGGAGTGGTCTTTTTTAATACGTCCCCGCATTTTCACGTCTGAAATATACTTGGGGAAAATAAAAAGCTGCTTTGCTAACCAGAACTAACCATGACCGACTAGAACTTGGGGCTTTTGAATTTATCTGAAATGCTAACCACAACTAACCATGACCGATTGAGGGCGTTTGATTTTGTCTAAAAGGTCGATCATGGTTAATTCTGGTTAGTTAAAGCAGGAGCGGTCTTTTTTAATACGTCCCCGCATTTTCACGTCTGAAATATAATTGGGGCAAAGAATAGGGAAAATAAAAAGCTGCTTTGCTAACCAGAACTAACCATGACCGACTAAGGGCGTTTAATTTTGTCTAAAAGGTCGATCATGGTTAATTCTGGTTAGTTAAGGCAGGAGCGGTCTTTTTTAATACGTCCCCGCATTTTCACGCCTGAAATATACTTGGGGAAAATAAAAAGCTGCTTTGCTCACCAGAACTAACCATGACCGACTAGAACTTGGGGCTTTTGAATTTATCTGAAATGCTAACCACAACTAACCATGACCGATTGAGGGCGTTTGATTTTGTCTAAAAGGTCGATCATGGTTAATTCTGGTTAGTTAAAGCAGGAGCGGTCTTTTAATACGTCCGCGCATTTTCGACTGTGTCAAATATAATTGGGGAAAATAATAGGGAAAATAAAAAAGCTGCTTTGCTAACCAGAACTAACCATGACCGACTAGAACTTTTAAATTTGTCTGAAATTGAGGACGTATTAAAAAGACCGCGCATGCTTATATGCTGGAATATCTTTCTAGATAGTCTCTCCTGTTAGCGGCTTTTTATTTTCCCCAATTATATTTCAGACGTGAAAATTTGGGGACGTATTAAAACAGACCTCCATTTGGCAACACTGCACGCTGACGTTTCTTGTCATAAAGGGAGTTTTCGATTATATGGAGAAAATCAATGATAATTTTAAATCTTAAAATCAAAATAAAAATATTAAAACACATAATTTCTTCTCCGCCAGTATATTTGCAATCCCTGAGGACCCTAGAATATGACTATATAAAAATTTTGCCAAATAATCCAAAAATAGAAGAAAACCGTATATGCAAGTTTTACCACTCCAAGGTCCCGTAAGCTTGTTTAATTAAAAAAAAATAAATAAACGCATAATTTCTCTTCTCCGCCAGTATATTTGCAATCCCTGAGGACCCTAGAATATGACTATATAAAAATTTTCCAAAAAAATTCAAAAATAGGAGAAAACCGTATATGCAAGTGTTACCAATGGAACTGCTACAATAAAAAAATATTTTTTAGTGATAGCAGCATTAGGATATATCATATTTTTTACCTTACCTTCTTTTATTAATCGCCTTTTTCCTTTGTGATCAGGATCTCATAATCACCGCCTTTGAATTTTCTGGAAGACATATAAAAATCGTCTTTTTAACATGCTCCGAGCAAATAACAAAACCTTATGGGAAACACAACTTTTTTGGGCTATTGCACACTAAGGACTAAAATTAAAACTACACGACTAAACACTACCAAAAACAATATAGTAAAAACAGTCAAAACCAATAAAATATCAACTCTGTACACAAATATTTGCAACTGTAAAAATAACCCCATATAAAAACTTCGACTTGTGGCAGCACGACTCTGTACACGCTGTACACAGCTGAGAATGCTAGTAACTTTTAGAGTTACCCGACAGAGCCGCCAACATAAGAGGTACTTTTCACACCCTCACGTCTTGGACTTTTGCTATCCCCATTCTCGACGATGTCATAACCCCTTTAGATTAATAAACTCTGGTTTACTCTACTAAAGCTGGTAGAAAATCTTATTTTAGCAAAAAGTCTTGCATAGATCTATATTTCATGACACCTAAAGACGGCCCACACTTTTTTTTACCGATTTGAGTAACATCGAAACACCATTTCGGATGTAATATATCTTATATTTTTTCATAACATTGATAGTATTGGAGAAACGTAATTTGCTACGCCTCCCTAATATATGTAGTTGACGCCATTCCCTGATGACGCCTAAATGAAGACTGAAACCCAATAGGGTTGGTTGGATGCTCTGTATCTTGACTATTACTAATTGAGACGCTGTATTAATTTAATATACGTTTAATTATTTTATTATAAAAACCTTTCAGATTCTTTCAATTTACTTAAATTAGAAAAAAGTGTTTTGTTTAAATTTAGCTTAATTTTATGAACAGGAAGCTTCTTATTACTAAATCCGAAAGTTCAATTAAATCAGAAAGTTTTAGGACACCCGGCACTACTCTATATCTCACCGTCTCTGGAACAAGGCTAAACTACCTTTCCATCTGCTGACATTCCAAAGGACACTATCCACATCACTTTTCTTAATTTCACTTTGCCTTTTATCACAACTCACTCTAAGGCTAGTCACTTTCCTTTACATTACTGGTCTATAGGTTTTACCATAGTCGACTACATTCGACATATGTTTACAGAAATAGACAATAAACCTATTGTCATGAGAAACTGAGAGAGGTGCTAACAGTTTTAATTTGCTAACATCAAGAAAACCGGCACTTATGCCAGAATGAAATATGACATTTCATTAGTTCAGTTCTAGTGAAGGTTTTGATTTTGTTCAAAACGAAGAATTTCCGGAATAACTTGCGAGCGAAATTATACCCGGACTAAAGAGCATTCCGATACTTCACGCGGAATCTCATAAGTAACTTTCCGAATTCGCTGTACGAACGACAGGCAAAACTCGTACTTTCGAAACTTAGAACAAGAACTTAAATATTCCGATACTTCACGCGGAATATTTTACGAGAAAACTTCCGAACTTGTTACCCGGTAGCCAGATAAATTCGTACTCTTTAGAATGTCTTTTCTCCTCCCGCACATCTACTTGACCACGCCCCTCACACGAATCAGCCACACCGTGGGTTGTCTGTTTGCTACCGAACGCCAATTAGTTTAATTGAGGACTCCCATTATTTATTTTTGGTTGGTCCATTTTCTTTGCGAATAAGAACGTATGATTGTCAGTACCGCTGTTTAGAGATTAGTTTACCGTCGTGTCGGAACGTTTTTCTTTGTGATCAAACAGAATTTCGGTTTTATTGTCGGCTTAATTTTTATTACAAAGGAGGAATTTTAATTTTATCTTTGAAAGGAAGTGGCTATAAAAAATACTTTCACGTTGTAGAATGTTTCTGCAACATACTGCCGGCGTTGAGGTCTTTGACCTCAAGAAGAACTAGAAGAAGATTGAGAACGAGAAACCGCGACAGCGAAAGTATATTTCCCAGAAAAGTTAGAAAGATAAATTAATTGGTTGTTGGAGTGAAAGAGTGTCCTACAACGAAGCGTGTCCTAGTCCCTTAGGGATCTAGTGACAAAGGGATGATGCGTTATCATCGGAAGAGGAGGCCCCACTTATTTAATCACCGTGGTGCAGCCGGTGAGGATTAGAGCCAAAGTGGCGGTCGACAGAAAACAAAAAGAACAAAACTCTAGTGGTTGCTGGGGTCTTCCACTCCAACAACCAGGGGGTCTTTTTCATAAGACATGAGAGTGTCCCATTGCCCTTCTTCAGGCAACGGACAAATCTTTGCGATGCTTCTAGTGAAGACACCATCTCGTGTCTGCACTTTCACTGCCCTGACCTTTCCGTCAGAACCAGGAAGAATTTCTATTATTTTAGCCAACGGCCATTTAAGAGAGTATTCAAAATCGTCTCTGAGGAGCACGACTTTATTTACTTCAAGATTAGGAGTAGGTTGTACCCACTTTGGGCGATGCTGCAACCTGTTCAGATAATCCACAGACCAGCGCTTCCAGAAGACCTGCTGGATCTGTTTCATACGTTCATATAAGGAGAGTCTATTCAATGAGATATTACTCACATCCCTTTCCGGATGTGCAGTAAGACTTGAACCAATCAGGAAGTGACCTGGGGTCAACGCCTGCATATCATTGGGGTCACTTGACAAGGTGCATAGAGGCCGAGAATTGAGAATTGCCTCAACTTGTGTTAGGACTGTGTAAAAGTCCTCAAAGGTAAAATGAGTTTCACCCACCAACCTAACAAGATGATGTTTAGCACTCTTAATTGCTGACTCCCAGAGTCCACCCCAATGTGGACTTCTAGGTGGAATGAATTTGAACTCAATTTCGTTCAGGGAGAGAAATTCTTCACGGATTTCGTATGGTCGAGATTTTGAAATAGTTTGTACAATTCTTTGAGTTGGCATTAGCACCCACGAAGTTTGTAGCATTGTCGCTATATATCACTTCTGGATTACCCGACGGGCAATGAATCGCTTTAGGGTTTTTAAGAAGTCATCTGTAGACAATCTAGTGACTAGTTCAATGTGTATGGCTTTCGTAACCATACACACGAAGATGGCAATGTAAGCCTTGATCAAGGGGCTTTTCTCAAGTTGGAGGTCTTCAGAAGGAAGGGACCTCCGTAGTCAATGCCTACACGGCTGAAAGCACGTGCAGCTGTTACCCGATCTTTGGGAAGGTCAGACATTATTTGGGTTGCAGGCTGTGCCTTGAACCTATAACAGGTGACACATCTGCTTATCAATTTCTTGGTCTCTTTAAGACCATTCAAGGGCCAGAATCTTAGCGAAAACTGGACAGCACGTTCTGTGCGCCAGCATGTCCTAATTTTTGATGTTCATGATTTAACATTAATGACACAATTTTATTGTGGAGGGCAGAAGAATGGGATGTTTCTGATCGTATGGCAAGTCAGCATTGGCTAGTCTACCACCTACACGAATCAGTCCAAGGTTGTCAAGAAAGGGATTCAATTTGGCAATATTTTTATCCCGAATGGAGGCTCCAGATTCTAGCTCATGGAGCTCCTTAGAGAAATGTAGAGATTGAAGAATTTTGACAATATGATTTTGTGAATTAATCAGTTCACTGACTGAGAGAGTATCTTGAAGTTTGTTATCTTTAACTTTCAAGTTTCGGATGAAGCGTAGGACATATGCAACTGTCCTCTGAAGTCTAGTATAAGAAGAAAATTTTTCAAAGACCTGAAGCCAATAAACATTGGATTCAGTCTTATTCACGGTGAAGAGCGCTACCTTGCGCTTCTCCTCCAAGAGGGGACGTCAATAGTAGGGGTTTCCTTAGAAACTACATAATTAGGATCTTGAAGATAGGAAGGTCCATGCCACCACATTTCACAATCTTGTAGAGTGGAAATGGGAATACCACGGGAAGGATGATCAGCTGGATTCTCAGCTGATCTGACATGATGCCAAACAAATTTACTTGTTAATGTTTGAATTTGAGACACTCGGTTGGCAACGAAAACGTTCCACCGAGAAGGGGGATGCTATCCAGCATAGAGCAATTGTGAATCGGACCATAAATGGACCTCATCAACTTGGAAACGGGACTCAAAGATGGAGATTAGTTTTGCTACAAGTTTAGCCAGAAGAAGCATTGAACATAGTTCAAGCCGAGGAAGAGTTTGAGATTTTAGGGGTGCCACTCGGGACTTAGAAGAAATGAGATTACAAGACACAGTATTGTCTTGGTAGAGAGTGCGCGCATAGACACATGCGGCATAAGATTTTTCACTGGCATCGTAGTAACCAAAAAATTCAATTTTCTAATTGATTTTTATTGAAGAGATAACGCGGTATTTTTAGGGACTTAAGAAGTGGAAGATTATTGATGAATTCATGCCAAGTTCCTAGAATGACTGGATCTGTGATTGGATCATCCCAGTCAAGTTTATTTTTCCACAATTCTTGGATGATCAGTTTTCCCGTGACTATTATGGGAGACATGAAGCCCAGAGGGTCGTAACATTGGGCGATGGTAGACAAAATTTTCCTTTTTGTCACTTGTCCAGTAAGAGAATTTTCCGGAATAGATAAACAAAAGAAGTCATCACTTGATTCCATTTGAGTCCAAGGACCTTGTTGGGAGCTTCCTCGAAGTTGAGGTCAAGCTCGGAGGACTTTTCTTGTGAGCTTTCTGAGAGAAATGGCCTTGAATTTGAGCACCACTTGTGCAAATTGAAGCCATGAGAATTTAAGAGAGAATTGAGTTGATCATGCAACACTGGCAGATCATCAAGATTATCAACTCCACCCAGGACGTCATCTACGTAGCACTGGGTGAGCAAAGCCTCAGAGGCAAGAGGGAAATCTTCAGAGTTTTTAGAGCTACTTCCTTGATCACTCGGGAAGCTTGGAATGGTGCACAATTTGTGCCATAGGTGACAGTTGACAGCTCAACACATTTGAGCGTCTCATCAGGGGATTCCCTCCATAGAATGTTCAGTAAGAATGTTTGTTCGGGGTTGATTTTGATTTGACGGAACATTTTCTCAATGTCCGTCGTGAGGGCATATTGAAAAGTACGAAATCTTAGAAGGATATCATAGAGATCAGGGTGTACTTGGTAACCCTTGAAAGTGACATCGTTAAGACTAAGACCAGACGTGGTCTTGCAAGAAGCGTCAAACACTACACGCAACTTGGTCGTAGTGCTTTCTTCCTTGATCACCGCATGGTGAGGCAAGAAGTACTTATTTTCAGAAAAGTTATTAGTAGGAGAGAGTGGGACAAATTTGGCATGACCCAAACTGACATATTCATCGATGAATTTTTTGTACTCTTTGTAGTACTCAGGGTTTTTGAAAATTTAGATTCAAGATTCAAGAATCTTTTTTTGGCAATGGCAAGAGAGTCTCCGAGAGTGGAGCACTCTGAGGGTGATTTTAGTGGCATGTCCACCTGAAATCTACCATCAGGCAACACCTTCGTGGTGTCCTGAAACATTTTTTCGACTACTTCATCTTCCGATGACATTGAGCTTTAGATGGCAATTCTTCAATTGCCCAGAATTTTTCTAGAGTGTCATTTAACCTTTCAAGGTCAGAGAGAAAGTTTGACTTTGTGCAAACAAAGAGACACTTATTGATTCCCCACTTACATTTAAGTGGGAGTGAGAAAGAGAATGACCATTTCTAGGTCGAGAGAAAACACCACCCAGTATCCAACCGAGGTGCGTGTTCAAGAGAGTGGGGAGGCCACGTCCAAGCTGGAACATGCCTCGAGTCAACAACGCATAATAGAGATCAGAGCCGATCAGCATATCGACCTCTGAGGGTTCATTGAAGGAGGGGTCAGCAAGTTTTAAGTGAGAAGGAATCTGCCAAGATTGACAGTTTATCCTGACTGAGGGTAAATTTCCAGTAATCACTGGCAATACGACACAAGAAAGTTTAAATGACGTAGATTTGTTAGAATCTGAGTGAATTTTCACATTCACCATTTTGTTGCAAGTATTGCTGGAGAGTGCAATACCAGATACTTGCGTATTTCTAAAGTAAGGGATGTAGTTCAGTTTTTGAACTAATCGTTCAGTAATGAAGGAGGTTTGGGAACCATTGTCCAAAATGGCTCGGGCTTGGACTTCCTGTCCATCAGCAGCAAAGATTTTAACCCGGGCAGTAGCTAGCAGCACATCTTTATTGCTCGGGCAAAGAGCAGAGACTGAGTGAAGGGTCTGAGCATTGTCAGACTTCTTACCTTGAGAATTTAGATTTTGGGTATTATTACCCTGCTGAGGTGATTTAGAGTTAGAATTTGAGTTAGAGTGACCTTGACTCTGAGAATTAGAAGAAGGACCTTTGTCCTCGACTTGAGTAGCACCTCTGTTGAAGCTAGAGGGCCTAGTGTACCCTGATCCACCTTGTTGTGGACTCTGAGGGGGAGGATGAGGAGTTAACTGAACAGTCAAGGCAGTGTGAAGTAATGTATGATGCTTCTTCGAGCAAATGAGACAAGTTCTTGTTGAAGAACAAGAATTTAAATTGTGATTGTTACCTAAACAGTTGTAACACAATTTTAATGAGTTGACAGATTTTTTCCTTTCAAAATCTGGCAAAGACTTAAATTTTTGACATGTATAGATTTTATGTTGACTGTCCTTACAGTACAAACATAAATAAGAGACATTAGAATTATTAGAATTGTTTACGGTCGAATGCGCATGTAAAGAAGTCTTTTGTTGTTATTTTTATTTTTATTCTCCGACATCGGCGGATTTTTTGAAGAAGGCACTTCGCGGCCTGACAAGTTTTCTAAAACTAGACATTTCTTTTCCAAGAAATCTTTAAACTCGTCTATTGTCGGGAGAGTGGTTAAATCGCGTTCATATTCGAATGCCTTAACCGTAGAAAATCAAGTTTTTACTTAATAAGAAAATCGTTAAAGATTCTAGAATTTCTGGCTCTTTATAGCCCAGACTAAATAACGAACGCCAATGTCTGTTAAAGTTCGTGAGAAATTCTCTCAACGTAGAAGAATTACATTTAGTTAATGCCGGAGTATCAAAAATAGCTGAAAGATGCGCGTTTACAACCGAAAGCTTGTTTTCGTAACGTTTAGTTAAAATTTGTAAGGCTATGTCAAAATTCTCGTGAGTGACTGAGAGATCGTCAATTAATTTTAGCGGTTCGTCTCGCAAGAAATATTTTAAGTAAATGAATCTTTGAATATCTGTCAAACTTTCGTTATCGACAATCAGAGTGTTATAGAGTTGAATGAACGACCTCCATTCTGAAGCGTCGCCTTTGAATGGTTTAATTTGAATTTGAGGAAGTTTGACCCCCACCTGCGGTGTAGGCGTCATTGGCTGAAGAGGAGAAGAAGGACGAGAAATTTTTACCTGCCCGGCGGTAAGCCCAGGAGGAGACAAAGCGTTAATACATTTTTGTAAAATTCTAAGAGTGCCAAAGTACACATCTTCTGTAGCATCTCTCGTCTGCATCAACCAGGCTAGCATCGAGGGATTCTAAACAATCCTGTGAATCTGAATACTTAAAAAAAGCAGCTCTTAAATATTCAATTTTATTTATGAAATCCAATGGTTCAGTACTCACATCTTTATTTTTGTCTGCCCACCTGGCTATGCGATCGATTGTTTTCTTAGCACTATCACTGCTGCCTTTGCTTCTTCTGAATCCATTTTTGAAAGAAGGAGAAGTAAATTTAAAAATCAGTTTTTAAATTTCGAGAAAAAGAAATCTTAGCTCTCTTGAGCAGATTTTGAGAAAAAGAATGTGAAACTATTCACGTGGATTCAGAAAAAAACAAAAGTAATTTTTGTAAATATCTAACAATACCTACACAACAATAGAAAACCCTAAACACTAAAGGTTATAGAAAAAATTAGAAAATTTAATTTAACGATCTGTCTCTAGCAATATTCAAACACAGGCTATCCGGTTCGAAGGACCAACTTATATTGGAGAAACGTAATTTGCTACGCCTCCCTAATATATGTAGTTGACGCCATTCCCTGATGACGCCTAAATGAAGACTGAAACCCAATAGGGTTGGTTGGATGCTCTGTATCTTGACTATTACTAATTGAGACGCTGTATTAATTTAATATACGTTTAATTATTTTATTATAAAACCTTTCAGATTCTTTCAATTTACTTAAATTAGAAAAAAAGTGTTTTGTTTAAATTTAGCTTAATTTTATGAACAGGAAGCTTCTTATTACTAAATCCGAAAGTTCAATTAAATCAGAAAGTTTTAGGACACCCGGCACTACTCTATATCTCACCGTCTCTGGAACAAGGCTAAACTACCTTTCCATCTGCTGACATTCCAAAGGACACTATCCACATCACTTTTCTTAATTTCACTTTGCCTTTTATCACAACTCACTCTAAGGCTAGTCACTTTCCTTTACATTACTGGTCTATAGGTTTTACCATAGTCGACTACATTCGACATATGTTTACAGAAATAGACAATAAACCTATTGTCATGAGAAACTGAGAGAGGTGCTAACAGTTTTAATTTGCTAACATCAAGAAAAACCGGCACTTATGCCAGAATGAAATATGACATTTCATTAGTTCAGTTCTAGTGAAGGTTTTGATTTTGTTCAAAACGAAGAATTTCCGGAATAACTTGCGAGCGAAATTATACCCGGACTAAAGAGCATTCCGATACTTCACGCGGAATCTCATAAGTAACTTTCCGAATTCGCTGTACGAACGACAGGCAAAACTCGTACTTTCGAAACTTAGAACAAGAAGTTAAATATTCCGATACTTCACGCGGAATATTTTACGAGAAAACTTCCGAACTTGTTACCCGGTAGCCAGATAAATTCGTACTCTTTTAGAATGTCTTTTCTCCTCCCGCACATCTACTTGACCACGGGTGTCTGTTTGCTACCGAACGCCAATTAGTTTAATTGAGGACTCCCATTATTTATTTTTGGTTGGTCCATTTTCTTTGCGAATAAGAACGTATGATTGTCGGTACCGCTGTTTAGAGATTAGTTTACCGTCGTGTCGGAACGTTTTTCTTTGTGATCAAACAGAATTTCGGTTTTATTGTCGGCTTAATTTTTATTACAAAGGAGGAATTTTAATTTTATCTTTGAAAGGAAGTGGCTATAAAAAATAGCTTTCACGTTGTAGAATGTTTCTGCAACAGATAGTTTACTAAAATTGGTAGAATATTTTAGTAAAAATGTGTGGAAATTCATCAACACAAAGTCTTTAATATTGTATGGTAATATGAATTTTAAAAACGCTCGGTTAAAAATAATACATATTGTTGATTATATTTTAATTTTTGAGCCATTTTATTAAATCTGTATTACTAAAATAGTTAAAAGCTATTTAAAGTTTTTCTTTTTATATATCTGCGGCGATCTAGCATTTGGCAAAATACCGACTAATTATTATTGGTTTTATCTAGAAGGCTATGCTTATTTTGAAGGCAACTGTCAAACATGAATGTTTCTACAAAAGCTCTTCGTTAAACTTGTAGACTTGCTATAGGCCTTTTCATCACAATTTTTTTTGTGCACATGCGTCAGTATCAGCCATTTTTTTCGTACTGTTTTTTGTAAACAAGCATGTTAAAGGACCTATAAACACATAATTAAAATTAAAAAATACTAAAGAAAGTATAGTTATTGAAGAAAAGGAATACGAAAATAAAGAAAAAAGTGTTTAATTAATTAGCAAATAAGTTTTTTTATCGATTATTATTATATCAGTACGAAAAGGAACGACGAAGCGGTGTTGTTATGGAGTATGTAAGAGTGATACACGCTATAAATCATTTAAATATAATACATATTATTTTATATAACAATATAACAATTGTATATATGTGGTAGGCCTAATTAGAATAAAATTATAGATACTTTTTGTATAGTAAAGAAGTAATGATGCCTAACCTCTCAATCAGCTCACTTCTTTTTCCTTTTTAAAGACGTCCATGACATTTAAGCTATCTTTTTAATTGCGTATAATTATGGGCTTCAACTGAATTATAAATCAGTGAAGCACCATCAACGATTTTTTCCAGTAAATGATTTAATTGTGGAGATAATACTGCAGTCCCAGCCATTGTCGATCAAAACAGTACGAATCTTTTGAACTGCTGCCATTTCAACATGGCGACTGCGCTTGCGCTTGTCACATGATGAAAAAGGCCTATTGATTGTTCATCAAAAAATATAGTGTTTTTTCTTGGAATGAATAGTTTTGCAAAATATAACATTTGCATTTTATGCAAACAAATATCGGATGGCAAAACACATCACTGTACTATGCCCTTTTTGGAACAGCTCGTTGCAGAATACGACCGACAGTTAATTAGAAGAGGATAATTTCTTCTCGATTGTGCAACGATTTCTTACTAAAAAATCAAGAAAATACAGATTGCTACGAAGACAAGAATTAAACAAAATTGTTTTAAATATTATCTGTATTATTTAAAACACAGGCTTTTATTTAATAGAAGTTATCAATTGGATTATTCGCCTTTGAAAAGGGATGAAGTAGAAAAAGAATTTATGGTACATTTAGAAATTATTGTGAAATCGTTTGTATCTAAGAAGTAAATAAATTATAATATACTTATTGTTTAACTTTCTTTATTTCCGAGTTTTTTTTTTCAAAAAATATAATATAAATAAGTTTAACAAAATTCGTTTTATAAAGTTGTGTATTGTCAATTGTCACTTTTTCTTGTCAAAAAATTTCCACCATAATACCCTCCAGAGTACCCCAGGCAGAGAAAATTTCCGAAAAAATACATAAGTTACCATGGCAACGTTGAGAAATGCTTGTATTTTATTGGTCGAAAAATGTTGGTGTGAAATTTTCTAGAAAATCCTAGTCCGACACCCAGCACACACCACTTTTTTTTGTGTGGCTGTGTAATTATTGTTGACAGAGTCCACTGACAGCTTTATTTTACTATAGCAATTATTCACCGACACTGGTCTAAGCCGCCTTGCAAACCCACTTATCTTAAATAATCATTACTATTAAAAAGATTTGTTTTTGCACTAATTTATCGACGTCTGAAAAAAAAGCATATTTTTATTGGGGAAAAAGTTACTTTTTATGGCTTGCTCTCGATTACCAGCCTCACTTCATTCGGCTGTTTAACACGAGCGCACCATGAACAATATCACTTTTCCTGCTTATAAAATAATATACTATTTTCTTCAAACGTCTGTAAATCCGTCATTACTCGACTATGTAGGTGACTGCGAAGTTTCATTATTCCTCCGCCGGAGCTTTACTTTTTACTTTCCCGCCGGCGAAAGAAAAAGGGTTATTCTAGCAACATAGATATAACCAAACAACAAAACTAAAATCTTTATTACTCAATTGAATATTAAATGTACTTACTCAATAACTGCTTATCAATAAGGAATTAAAACGCTATTGGAGTCGCAATTTTAAAAAAATAATTATTGTTAACAGTGTCCACTGACAGCTTTATGTTACATTGCTAGAGCAACTATTCATTGACACCAGTCTAAGTCGCCTTGCGAGCCCACTTATCTTTAATAAGTATAACTATTAAAAAGAGATTTTTTTGCATTAATTTGTCGAGGTTTGAAGGAAAAACAGCATATTTTATTTGGAGAAAAAGTTACATTTCATGCTTGCTCTTACACGAGCGCCATAAAAAGTATGATTTTTCCTCCATATAAAATAATATACTACTTAAGATGGACTTAATACAAAATATACATTTAGAAAATATTGTACTTTACAGAAAATCACAAGATATGTTTTTTAAATTATTAAAGTATTATGTTGAAGAGTAATATTTTATTTTATATGAAATATATATGTATATATATATATATATATATATATATATATATATATATATATATATATATATATATATATATATATATATATATATATATATATATATATATATATAGAAAATTGTATTCCTAATAAAAGTTGATAATTTATGTTTTATTACCATTTATTAGTTTTACTAAAAGACCAAGGATAAACCGGGTAAGTAAAAAGATGAAAGCTGCTTAATAGTAATATAGTACCCTCATTTAAAAAATTAGAACCAAATGTTAAATAGGAGAAGTATTTAGAATCAGAACCTAGGCTTAAATTCCAAGTCATGGCCTCCTGATCAAATTTTTATTTTGTTTTTAAATTAACCCAGTATGATACATTTATTATTATTTTGGAGTAATACTTTTTTAAAGTAGCTACAACCAAATCACTTTTGAATACCTTTTTGCAAATAAACGCGTATTTGTAAAATTTACCTTCAGGCTTGTTTCAATAACACTAAAATCACAGAATCTTGGACTTTCATTGTCTTTATTTGGTAATTCTCACACGTTTCGTTTAGTGATGTCTACAATCATTTTCAAGTGATAACTGAAAACTACTCTTAAGTCTATGGCCTTAAATACATTCTGATTTTTTGGAATTATTGCGGCTTCTTTAAATTTTCTTTTCTTCGAAGAAGACAAGAAAATTCGGTGAAGTTTCAATGATTCTAAACAACCGGAATATATTTATCAAGCCTAATGTTGACATCTTATATATCTGGCTACCGCTGCTTGTCAAATTTGTATATATATATATATATATATATATATATATATATATATATATATATATATATATATATATATATATATATATATATATATATATATATATATATATATAATTGTGAAATATTGAAAAATGGCTCTTAAATTTTATCAAATCTACTTTCCTGCTTGAGGGCGAAATATGTCTGTACTAGAAAACATATCCCTGTGAAAAAAACCTGATAGAAAATGTTAGGTCCCCATAAGAATCCTGATAAAAATTTTCTCATAAATTAACTGATAAAATCTTGTAAAAAACATTATGAATTCATCAGTTATCTCTTTAGCAAAACAATAGGTCGCAACTGTCGATACTTTATTTTGCTTTTCCTTTCATTTTCTAATTATAATCTCATGAAAAATTATGCAAAAAACAGGAATCCATTTTTTTGTCAGTCTGAAAGTATCCGGAATTGCTGTTTTAAAAACACAATAGTTTATTATAAATTTCAATCAAACATTGTATTTTATTTGGATCTATCAGGCTTTTTCCACAGACAGGGATTGGTTGCAATAGCGTTTTTTTAGTTGAAATTGTCCACATTTTTTAGGTTCTTCTATTTAAGTATCGGAGCAGCCCCACATGGAACAAGAAATTCTTAAATATGTCGTTTCTAAAATGCGTGCATAGCCTATCCAGTCAGCCACCTTAAAAATGTAAGAATTTATTGCCTCGAAGACCAATAATCGCCTTGCCGATCATTACTGCAATCTGAAAATAACCGTAGCAATCTGGCTAATGTTACGTTTCTTTCTCTTGCTTGCCTGCCGGCACGAAATTAACAAATTATTTTTACAGAGCCGGGCTTTAAATAGGTATAACCCTAATTGAATTTTTTAAGGTTGTTACTTAAATGCTGTTATTATTTGCAATAAAAATTTTTAAAATATATTTTTATGGCATTTAGCTGCAGTAAACAGAAGCTGCAGTTAAGACATTTAAAGACTGAAAGAGTTGCTTGCTTGCCATTCACTCCCGGATGGCTTTGTCGCTCGGCAATCGCCAGCTCGGGCTTTACCTCTTATCAGAGCTTAACAAGAGGTGGAGCGACTCTTACACATTGTTTATATTCTGGATAATTCCAGTTAGAATAGGGGGCTATTCATATTTGCTACCGACCCCGATTTATCCGGCTCAAGGCCGTATCGAAACCTCCGACTTATTCGAAAAATGAAGCTATTTCAATACATATTCAGATGTCGAAAAATGCAATCCTAGAAACCAGATATATCCGGTTTCACTCAGTGCCTCACGAGACTGACTTATAGGAATCACACCAGACTCTGAGACTACACTTTCACAAAACTCTAAATGGCGGGGTGAGTCTCTCCCTGATCCCCGAGGGTAAAATCAGTTGATACGCCTCCGCCAACCGCTCTTCCTGGAAAAAGCTATGTTGTTCTTTATCGCGTGACCTCACTCGTCGAAAGTCAAACAGTAACTGGCTAAAAGAGTTGACAAACAAGAATTTGAAGCTTTTCCGCATAAACTGTAAATATGCATGAGATTTTTCAAAGCATATGCCATGGAAATACCTATAAAAGGAAGACAGAGGTCTCTTACCGCTCGTTGCTGAACCATGGTAGGCAGCTTTCTTGTGATTTTGTGGTTATTATTAATGCAAATAAACGGCTTTTCATTGAACGGAACCACAACTATACTGATTGTTATGAGAGAAGCTATTTTCCAGAGAGTAAAACGGTGTTCCAAGTAGGGTCTAATTTGAATTAGGTACATTCAGAGCGTTCAGATTAAAACGGAAGAAATACTTTCGTGTTTAAAAGAAAAATCCATGCTTTCTGGTAGCTGCTGTGGCTATGGATCTAATATGTTTGTGTCATTTAAGTTAATTCTGAAAAGTCAGCCTACAAGGCCTATTTTGTTTGCAGGACCACTGGTGATAAAATGTATTAGACCTTTTTACTACAGGCATCCTGATTATATCCTTGAGGCATTAAATTAAACAAGCGATTTAGTGGCAAAATCTAAGAGATGCAGTGCCTTACCAACCCTACGCTTGTTCTTTGTCTGGCGGCGTAGAGATTGAATTAAAAAATTGAATATTCAAGTAAAGAGTAGTATCATCAGCAAAACTACGAGTGGAAGAGGAAAGATCGAAATAGAATTTGTGCAGGTCTTGAGGTGTTCCAGCTAGATTGGAAAGTTTATTAAGGATCGTGTCAGTGTCATGGCAGACATAGTGAAAGCATTTAGATATGTTAAGAGACATGACTTGGTATTTGTCAAGGACCTTAAGGTACTTAAAGAAGATTTTCTGAGATATTTGATTAGATGTGTCTTTAATCAGAAGGGAGAGTTTTGGAGCCTTTCTTGGGAATTGGTTGCATAAGGGCAGCCTTTCAGTTGTCGGCAAAAAACATCCTGGAAGAGCCGCAAATTTCCAAGGATATTTTAAAAAATAATCGCTTTAGGAAAATAATCGATGCGTTTGATATGTTTTACTTATTATTTCGGGCATTTTATAAGATGTAAAAGCAGCTGTTGGCAGAGGATACTTACCCGGAAAATTACGAGTAGAATCGGCAGAAAATTATTTGACGAACTTTGCAGTGTTGCCAAGTCTCACTTTATCCCCCCAAAGCCCCAATCAAAAACCCCCAAAATCCCCACAATTACTAGGAGTTCCCCCTAAAAAAAATTATTATTTATAAAATAAATAATTGAATATTTTATATATGTAAAAATATGTATATATAATGTCACAAATTATCCTTGTGAGGTGCAAGTTTTTTTTTATAATACGTTTTATCTTAAAATTTTAAGTTGGACATTTTATGTGTTTAGTCCACAATGTATTTTTTTTTTGAAATAAGGTCCCTAATTTTTTATTGTATTTTGTTATTTTATTCGTTACGAAATACATTCAGTGGTAAGCTTTGAATTTGTTTTACCAAGTGATTGTGAATTAGCATGTTGCTCCTTTATAAAAAAAGGTCTAAACCGTCTCTGTATTTGAAGAGGAGGCAAGGGGGCGTACTTTGTCGGCCACAGGCGCAACCTGTCTTGTTGATGTCTTCATCGGCTCAACTTTAAACGAAGTTTCGATGACGCCATTCGGACGAGCCACATAGACTGCAGAACTGCGGTGGATCGACCCTTCGTGATTTTGATAAAGAAATTACATATTTTAGTATTATACCCTGGAAGTTTAGGTAACACGGACGTATATAAGGGGGGGTTTTGGGGGTCCGGACCCTCCCCCATTCATATCCATCCTACTTGTCCAACAGAAAAAAAAAATACATGCACTGCGCCGATTGTAGAAAACGATAGTTGCTTAGTCCGCCGCAGTGCGGGGAGCGTGGGAATGGGCACTGCCCCCGCCGCCGCACACAAGCGAAATTCGGGGAAAACCCGGCCATAAATCGGAAATACCAACTTCGCAATTAAGGCCTATTCTGAGTATAATTTCATTATCTAGTTACCTGGGTATAATAAACAATCACCCTTTTATTTTTAGTCTTGTCACTTGCAGAAATATTTTAGTTGAAAGCTGATGTTCGTGGAGACTATTTCATTGTGATTCAAAAGCGCCTGTGAAAATTAGTAATTTATATTCAGTTTTTCGGCAAAGTGTGGGTGAAAATTTTGTAAAGTAACTATGGAGCCTATTGCTGGTGGTAAGTAGAATATTAAAAATAATATTTATTTAAAATATTTCTTTACGCTTTTTATACTGGTGTTCTGAAAAGTTAACAATTAATTTTTTTTTAATTTCAATTTTTCACTTTTTGCTAAAGTAAAAGTATGATTTCCCGTAATTTCCCGCATTTAAATTAGCTTTAAATTATTGTTTAATAAGTCCTTTGTAAGATCCCATCTTAAGTTGCTGCGATAATTTGCGATCTTGACGAGAAAATATTTTTAAAGATTTATGGTCTGGGTCCAAATTCGTATAAAATGTGGGTCCCAAACGCAACAAATAATTTTCTCCTACTAACTTAAAGAATAAATCAATTTTTATAAAATAAAACATTATTTTATAGAAAATTAAATAGAAAAAAAAAAAATTGCCATATGGGTTTAAAATTCAATATGGCGACCAATTTAAATGGCGAAATCTTATTAAAATATATTGTTTTAATTACATTGAACTAAAATTAAAGAAACAGTTTTAACAATCATTCATGTAGTTTCAAAATATAAATTATAATCAAACAGCTATTGATAATGTAGTTTTTTAGAATTAACATTCAATTCTTCAAGCTACGGTCTCAATTTTGGAAGATTTTTCTAATGTAATTTGAAGTACCATTGATTGCAAAGTATAATCTGTACAAATATTATAAAGAGGAAAGATTTTATTGTTTGTTTGAATTGAATAGGCTCCGAAACTACTGGATCGATTTAAAAAATTCTTTTACCATTAGAATCCTACATTATCCCCGATGAACATAGGCTATTGCTAGTAATAAAATAATTAACAAAATTACAACTTATTTTTTCAGGGTCTGCAACAAAATCTGCTTTGTTTAAAAGAAGCCAACTTGTCAATTGGTTAAGAATTTGTCAGTCCAAGGAAAGAATGGAGCAGTGTCGTTATTTGGCAGAAAAAGTGACCTCTACCATGCAAGTTGAACGCTTGTCAGAAGAGTCTTCAAAAGTCTTATATAAATTCATTGAGAAATATGACACAAAAATGCATTTGAAAATAAAAATCTAGATTGGTTAAATATTGAGTTGGAGTTTTCTTCGTCAATGAATGAAGCTCAACCAGCCGAAATGCAGGATACAACTTCATCGAGTAGAGGGAGGCCATTCACTGGATTTTTAGATTTGAGTGAACGATCAAAAAGAAGAAGAACTGAACCGTTGCGAGCAGATCGAAGCCCGGAAGAACTAACATTTGCTGCTCAAATGAAGTTTAGGTCGAAGGTAAACTGGATGAAGCAGATGTGTTAAATAATGTTGCATTCTCAACATCAACCCGTGCATCAAAATATAAAAAATCTCTTCAAAAAGAATGTGAAATACCATTTGCAGCGGACGAAGCCTTATCGCTTTTTGTAGAGGCTAAATTGACAAAATTTCAATATAATCTAATAAGAACTTCGGCAAAAAGCCATAAGTCAACTCTTTATCCTAATTATGAGTCCGTAACTGCCGCGAAAAAAAGATGCTACCCAGAAAACCTAAACATTTCTGAAGATGTAGCTGAAGTGCCTCTTCAAAGTTTGCTGGATCATACATCTTTAAGGTTATTTGAGTCCCTAAATTCTTTAAACCAAGAAAATTATAATAATTTACATTTAATTTGCAAATGGGGGTGTGACGGGAGTTCTGGGGTGAGTCAATACAAACAGCAGTTTGTAGAGTCCAATATTTCAGATGCTAATATCTTTTTAACATCAATGGTGCCAATCCAGCTCATTAACGGGGACCCGAAATCAAAAGATAAGTTTGTAATCTGGGAAAATCCCAGACCTTCCTCCACACGATTCTGTAGACCTCTTAGAGTCCAGTTTAGGCACGAAACAACAGAGCTATCAGTGAGAGAAAAGCAATATTTTGACCAACAAATTTCAGATTTGCAACCAACAAAGCTTGATATTCAAGGAAACGATGTATTTTTAAAATACATTTTATATTTTACAATGATAGATGGCAAATTGTGTAATGCTGTAACTGAAAATACTTCAACTCAGAGATGCTATTTGTGTAATCTAACATTCAAAGATTTTAACAATATCGAGAAGATTTTAAAACAGGAAATTACTGACGAATCTTTACATGCTTGGATTCGTTTTTTTGAGTGTTTGCTGCATCTATCTTATAAGATGGAATTTAAGCAATGGCAAGCGCGAGGCCAGGAAAACAAAGAAAAACTTGCAAATGCCAAAAAACGAATCCAAGACTTATTTTTTAAGGAAATGGGACTATTGGTTGATAGACCAAAACCTGGTTTTGGAAGTACTAATGACGGCAACACTGCTCGCCGTTTTTTTGAGAATGCTGCTAAATCTTCGGAAATTACAGGCATTGATCAAGATTTGATATTTAGATTCAGAGTAATTTTATTAACAATTTCTAGTGGTTTTCATATAAAAATTGATAGTTTTAAGGACTACTGTCATGAGACGGCCAGAAAATTTGTAGAATTGTATCCGTGGTACAATATGCCAACTTCCGTCCATAAAATATTAATGCACAGTTCTGATATAATATCACATTTTATGGTTCCAATTGGGAAACTTGGCGAGGAAGCCCAGGAATCAAGAAACAAAGATATTAAAAGATTCAGAGAATTTCATGCACGGAAGTTTTCAAGAAAACAAAACATGGAGGATATATTTTGTAATCTTTTAATATCTTCTGATCCTTTAATCTCCAATATGAAAAAATCAACTGCTAAAAAGCTTAAACAGTACCCTTCAAAAGTTTTGGCATCTTTTGATGAACCAACAGTTTCTGCTGATGAAAGTGATAGTGAAGATATTGATTGATTTTAATTATTAAGATAGGTTAGGCTTTATTATTATTACAAAGTTATTGTTAAGTGAGATCTGTATATACTTTACATACTTAAATATATTACTCTTAACATGTATTTTAATTTGCTCTTATTTTTACACACAAAAGTTAGTTATAAAATTAAATAGAACAAAAACAAACAAATCACAACTTTATTTAATTTATAATAAGCAATTTTATTAACCTCAGGTATATCAAAAGTCAATTGGATTTTATTTCAAAAATTTTCAGTCAAAAAGCGTTTATTTCAGCGCAGATTGAAGTCGGATTGAGGCACTCAACAGTGACAAAGGCAAGTCAATTTGGAAAAAATGCAGGATTAACTATCAATCCTACAATTCTGTTAAAATGGTTTACCTCTCTCTCTCTGTTAAGTGCCTCAATCCAACTTCAATTCGAGCCGAAATAAACGCTCTTATTATGAATTTTAAACTCTTAACTGCTTAAATTGTTAAAATAATAACAGTCTAATAATAAGAGTAACATTTTTCATAGAGTTTTATTTTTTTAAGGAAATAGGTACTTACACAGCGCTTATGTAATGCAATAAATGAACCCAAGGGGAGGGGGGGGGCTTTAAAAAATGTTTAAATGAACGTGTTATCTTAGTTTTAACATTTTCTTACGATTAAACATGTTTGTGATTCATATCAGCACTACTACTATTTATGGCCGGCTTTTCCCCGATTTTCGCCTGTGTGCGCCGCCCGCGCTCTTGCGGCGCGCACTGATCCAAGCCAGTCTAATCTATTTTGTCTCTTCGCGTTGCGCAATTGTTATAATACAGAAAGAAGTGTCGGTGTTAAAAAGTATAAAACGAACAAATCAGGTATCTCTTTTGAGTTTGTTTTTCTAAGAAAGAGAGACCAAAGCCCAATGGACTTTTGTCAAAAGACAATGTGGACCTTCGTAACTTTTATTGCCTCTGCCTTTGGACGTCTTGATTTGTAATGGTCCAGCGTAGTCAACTTCAGAGTGGGAAAATGGTTGTGATGGTGTAACTCGTGTTGTCGGAAGTTGTCCCATTAATTGCTCGGCTGCCTGGGCCTTGAATCGAATACACTTTATGCATTTTCCAATGTTAGTTTTGACTCTTCTTTTTCCATTGACGATCCAGTACATTTTCCGAATGTATGCTAATGTTAGCTGGTTTCCGCCGTGTAGGGTTTTCAAATGAGCATCATTAATAACCAATTTGCTAAGGTGACTATAAGAATGCAATATCGCAGGGTGTTTGAAGTTAAATAACAGGTGCGATTTCTGCAGCCTTCCCCCGACAGAAAGAATCCCATCAGCATCTAGGAATGGATTAAGATTGAGTATCTTACTAGCCTTGGGAACTTGCTTTTTCTCTAGTAGAGCAACAATTTTCTCTTTGGGGACCCCTCCCTTGTCAAAGCTATAGCTACGCCCGTGTTAGGTAAAGTATACCATTTTATTCCCCTAAATTAAATATCCTTATTTTTAGATCTCCCTTGCTGTGAACTTTATATTCGTAATGCAATTATTCCGATTCAATCATTGGTCGGCGACAGACAGAAATTAGATGACTTTGCGCTCCGAGCCGCCTTAAAAGATTTAATCTGGCTATTCGTGCCAGTTGTCTTCAGATTCCAGTTGACCATGTACCACTGGCAACCATTTAAACGTTATCAAAAAGTCCTAAAGTTCTTTTTACTCGCACAATCGCAGAACTGGTTTCTGTCAGAAAAATCTCAAGAAAATGTATTCGTAGAAGTCGACAGTCACTTGAGGCAGACAAGAAGGGCGACCCTACACCCCACAAGGCCAAAAGCATCCACCCGCAGGAGATGAAATCACGATTTTTTGCACATCAATGGCTGTTTTCTTAAAGTAGCTTTTAAAGCACGAGTTCACTTTTTGAAAATCAAAGCGAAAGTATTTATCATATTTTCTGTTCAACTGCAAATACGATGTATAACCGAAACACAGAGAGTTTGCCTAACTATAATCACGTAGCTTAAGGCTTAATGGGTTAAAAGATAAACCACTTATGATCTGTGCAAGCTATCCCGATCGCGGGATTGAAGTTTAAGACGGGTTCCATAGGAATACCCACGTAGTGTGGACGAATTAGGCTACTTACATAGTAGAGTGGCATCTTATACAGATTAGCATCCGTAATAGCAATTTCGATAATAGACCTAAAGTAGTTAAGTGAACTAAGGTAAGAAAAAGAAAACGGGCTAAAGAAAAATTACGAGGACCAAAACTGATCCATGCCATTTGTTCGATGGTAGGAAAGACAAAACCTTCCTTTAACACAAATCTGGAAATAAAACATGAATAACAACTTCTAAGGAACATTTTAGTAGCCAGGGTCACTGTATATCAGGCACATTAGTGTTCTGCCTGGTACAGGAAAGGATATAGGAAAAAATATTTTAGGTTTTAAAGCACAAAAAAAACATACATTTCTAGTTTAGTTGCTATATGTTGCTATGTGAGGGCTGTAAATACCGACGTTCACAATAGCCTAATTCGTAGGCTAGAGACAAATCCATTATACCTAATGAATTAATTTTTTTCCATACCAAGGCGTTAGTTTTGGTTAGTATACAGACCCCACAAAGTTTCCACAGGGGGTGAGCAGGCACCTTAAAAGGATAAAGAAATTAATTTTTTGTTACAGCAAGCGAGTTGCCTTTGGGCCTCTTAATCAGGTTTTTAGAGGAAAAAAACTGGACCTTCCGGCTTTTCTGGAATCTGAATTATATGAGACAATATCCGTTTGCCAGTTTAAAAGACTTAAGGCTGACCTTCCTAAAGGGGGCATGCAAGTTTAAGTATAGACCAAAAATAACGTATGACAAGTGAAATTATATAAAGTAAAGACAGCTTGACACATCGTCACCCAGGAATGATGGGCCACTCTAGGTTAATAACAATTGCAAGCAGAGTACTGAGTTTGATATGATTTTCCATTAAAGTAAAATCTAAAGTCAGTTTAGTCATTTTATGTTACAATTAACTAACTTTTCATACATGGATCGGACAATTAAAACACTTTCTTAACATGACTTTATCTACTACTATACAACGACACTTACATTTTTCAATCGTAACTGTCACTATTATAATATGACTACGGTTAATTTTTATTAATTCTATTTCTCGAATAATTTTTATATTGCGTCCTATAAAATATTATTTTTTTTCTTATCTAGGGATCCTACCATGTAACCATTTATATTTGTCATAATACCGAAACAATGAGTTAATTCAGCGGTTCCGGTCTGTTTGTTATTTAGTAATATTTTACCCTCTTTTAAACCTTTTTCTCCTAGGTTGTCCTAAAATACACCTTCCATAAGAGCGATTACGTAAAAAAAGTGTAAAATAGTGTGCACTATTTCTAAAGAACAAATAGACTCATAATGGACAAAATTATTTAAGTTAATGGATACTTTGTGCACCCGGAGAATGTTCTCTTAGTAATTTTGGCTGATGAACGACCTCATATTAGAAAGTTGGGTTTAAAGGCGCTTTTACACCAAAGTTGACAACTAAAAGTTGACAAAAAATTGTTTGTAGAAAACTAAAAGTTGTCAACTAAAAGTTGCTTTTCTTAAATTAGAGCAACAAGTGGAAGATTTTTTGTAGAAAACTAAAAGTTACTCTTCTCACATTTAGAGAAACAAGTGAAAAACTTGTTGCCAAAGAATTAGCGCGAAAGGTTTAGGCAGTAGTTCTCCAGTTCTCCACTAGTTTTCTACAAGTTGCTTGTTCAAAGCGTGCAGCAACAAATTTTCCACTTTTAGCTGTCAACTTTTGTTGATCTTTTTAAACCAAAATTGACAACTAAAAGTTGACAAAAGATCCTTTGTAGAAAACTAAAAGTTGCACTTCTCAAATTAGAGCAACAAGTGGAAGATTTTTTGTAGAAAACTAAAAGTAGCTCTTCTTAAATTTAAAGAAACAAGTGGAAAACTTGTTGCCAAAGAATTGGCGCGAAAGGTTTAGGTAGTAGCTTTCCAGTTCTCTACTAGTTTTCTACAAGTAGCTTGCGCAAAGCGCACAGCAACAAATCGTCCACTTTTAGTTGTCAACTTTCTTTGATCTTTACCGATACTCCGCGGGAAACTAAAATTAAGTGGAAGATTTGTCTCTCGACAAGTGGAAGACAGAAAAAGTTGCTGTATTTTGTAGAAAAAGCAACAAATTGCCGCAACTTCTGGAAAACTTAGTTGAAGACTGGTGTAAACGCGGCTACACTCCGGGGGAAACCAAAATTTGGTGGAAGAATTGTCTCTCCACAAGTGAAAGACAGAAAAAGTTGCTGTATTTTATAGAAAAAGCAACAAATTCCCGCAACTTGTGGAAAACTTAGTGAAAGATTTTGGTGTAAAAGCGGCTTAAGACGTGCACTAGCATCAATACATGATAATGCTTTTGCTAAATTTCCAAAATGTGCCCACCATGAATTTTAATGCAAAGACAATTTTACCTTTTGACACTTTGTTTAGTTATCACAGCTTACTGACTGGATTTTGTTGCTATTTTTGCTCCATAAAATACCACTCCATTTAAAAATACTTTCTACCAACCTCTGCTGATCGGAAAAAACTGTAAGCAAGTGCCTCTTATGTCTTGCTTTCCTTTAACAAATTTATATGCAAAAAATTAAAGCTTTTGCAAAAAAGAACCAGTTAGTATGTTACGTCTTCTTTCTAATTTATAACCCTCTAATAATATTGTTGTAGGGGACCTTTTTATATTGAACATCTTTGGTATAAGTGTATATTTTTTATTAATTCACAATTTTGAGAATTTAAAAATGATAAATGTAAATCAACACCTTGTCTTTGTATGCAAATAGATTGAACTTGACTTGATAAAATAAACGAGAAATGCAGATTAAAAATAAAGTCGCTAACATATCCTTTAACACCTCTCTGATATTATAATGGGTCCCTTAATGGGACATTAACATATGATATTATCATATGAAACAACTAGGTACAAGAAGTATACCTAATGGGTGTATTTTTCAAAAATAATGGGGTAGTTATAAATGGACCTGGCTAAAGTTTTGCTGGGTGGTCCAACTATTACAATAAATAAATATTATAGATAATAGGCGAAAGAACCATAATTAAAATACCACTCAGCTACTATGTGAAAATAAAGTAATTAAATAAAGAACGTTGAGTAATTAGGTATACATGTAAACACTTTTTATTTAGTAGCGCCAATGAATACAAAAAACTGCCAAAATTTGGAAGTCCTCAAGAACAGCTCCGATTTTGATAAATTTTTTTCTAATAACCTTTTTTTCCATATTATTCAAAATCAGAAACCATTTGGAGGGGTAAATAAATATTTATATTGTTTAAACAATATTTATGATATTTAAATGGAACATTTTTTTTTTAATATTAATTTTCATTTTTACACAAAACATTTTTTGTGGATTATTAAATTTCCTACAAAAATAGTTTAATAAAAATTTTCCGTATTTTTTATAGTTTCGGATATATCGTGAACTTCAATTTCTGAGAGCAGAAATTTTAGTTAATTTCCGGACTGTTATAATTGCTTATAAGATATTTTTTATATAATAGTGACATAATATGAATATACATAACAAAATTAAAAATTTATATATTTTTGTAGGATTTAAACAACAATAAGAAACATATTATATATTAGATATTAAAAAAAAGATAACATTTAAATAAATAAAATTGTATGATAAAATATCTATCAGGATTTTAAAAATATTTTATTAAAATGTTAAAATTTTCTGTTTTACTCCATATACAAAAAAATATGAAATTTAATTTTCATTTATATAATCTTTTTCAAGTGGTGGGTAGTTATCGCAGTCACTTCCATTGCAAACACTGCTACCCGGTTAGCAATGAAGGCTACTTTTTCTGCAGCCACATGCTGAACCTGATCCTGTTTTGCAGAAGCAAAATATGATTATTAAGACGTTTTCAGGTACCTACTGCTGGTTGCGCTATTTTTACTGGTTTCAAATAATCGTCTTTTTGCCAACCTGATTCTTTAGGAGGGATAAGAGAATTAATTTTCCATTGCTGGACTTGTAAGTAGACTCTTGATACCTTGTTTTGCTGCGTCGCAGGTAGTGAATGAGGTTGTACACTTTTTTGAAGTTAATGCTATCAAACGTTTCTATCGGAGTTTATTTATGTTTTTGGTAGTTTTCGCATCATAAAGTGCCGGATTTATATTTTTTACAAGTGTGGGCAACTTTATTTCCGCCGCCCTATGTACCTTTCTAAAATAATTATTTTCCATATGTAGTAAGAAAGGAACTAAAGTCAATTAAAAGAATAAATTAGTCATTTAGAAAGGGCATTAAAGAAACAAAAATTACAATTTTTTTAGGTTAGGGTAAACATTAGATAGGGATTGATTCCTCAAAAACGTTGAGAGACTGAGTAATGAGTTTGATCTAGGCTTCACTGCACATTCTTCAGTTTTATTAAAGAAAATGTGACTGTGAAAATGCACAGATGTTTGAACCAAATCTTCCTCTAAATCATTGGTATATTTTACCAGTGACTGGTGAACTTCCTCTAAAATCTGCCTCCTCTAGGCCGCAAAAGGTGGACATCTGACAACCCTACATATCATCTCACTATTGGCGTTAATTTACTGATTACGCATTCTGGGTAAACAAAAGATAATAATAACTTTATCTATGCGTACTAAAAATTAATTGTTCCAACACCACACACATAGTTTGATGCTCTGATTCTTTTGTTAGTTATATGCCTATATGTTTAAACTAGATAAATAAAATTATCGTTTTTTAAATCTGAAAGGATGACATTTTTAATATTATGTATAATCAAAGGACAGGAAACAAGTTCTTTTCAATTGAAAAGCCATTATCTTATTTTATCTCCCGGAAACTCATCGAGAATGTGATCTCTTTTAGGTTTACTAGATTACGTACAAGTTGTAAGACCACAGATTCAGGCCATTTCGTTATAGCTACTTTAAAATACAAACAAATGGCACACGTTAACTGCACCAATATGCCACTTGCTTTGCACAAAGAAAACCTAATTTAATAACTGCCCATTAATGTCTATAATATCAAAATAATTTTAAAATGCATCGATATCTTTAATTACCCATAATTTTCATTACATCAGATTAAATTTCGCTTTATTGCATAACCGATGTTTTTACGCAGCCTACAAAACTACCTACATATGTTTTACAGCTGGATTTAGTGCTTGTCCATTCGTTCTTTGACTTTCGTTGAGTAAAGACGTGCCGGTCAGTACTCGAGTGGTCAAGTGTCATAAATCCCGTAAGGGCCGGAAGTCTTGAGACCTCCGTAGCCTGAAGTTAAACAGATGTGCGCCATGTGATCCCCGATCCGAGCGACGCGGTGTACAGTAGTGGATTGAGTATAGACGTGGTTGTTCTTTTCAGAACACCCGGCTTTTATGAAATTCGATTATAATTTACTAATCAACCTGGTTTACAGGCATTTATTTCAGTTAGCAGTGCAGTTAAGCCCATTCATAGTCTCTTAAGGTTGCAAACAAGGCACGGCAAGGTGACCCACTCTGGGGATCCTTAACCGTGGTGCCCCTACACAAGGGCTGTGATCGTTTGAGTCGGTTTGGCCTGAGCCTAGCAGTAAAAAAGGGTAAGTGTTTATTTCAGCGACCCTGACCCCCCCTGTTTTTTAAAATGGATACCCCTAAAAACATGTGTGTTTTTCTCCAAGAGCAAAACAAGGCACTCGTGGCTGAGCTAGCTGCACTTCGTGCAGAGCTGGCGAAGGCCAATGAGACGATAGTGGGTCTCCAGAGGACCGTCAACAGGATGGCCTCTTCTCAACCCACTCGCCCTGTAAGTCCCCCCCGTGCCCAATCCAGGGACCAAAAACGTTCTCTGTCTCAGCCCGAGATAGAAAATATCATGGATACTGAGGTAGATGCAGGTTTTCAACCTGCTAAAAACAAAAAGCTCCGCTTGAAGAAATCCCATCCAACCCCTCAGGATAACACTGAGTTTCCCAAGCGTGTTGCCCATAAGACCTTGTCCCAAACTGGAGCCCTCCGTGACTTCAGATTGACTAAGAACAAGACAAACTCAAATTCTGCTGCAGGCAGCTCTACTGCAGGCAGCTCTTCTGCTCCTACAGCCACCACAGCACCTGCGACCCCCAAGGTACAATCTCCTCCCCCAGTAGTGATCCATGACCAAGACAAATGGTCTGCCATCTCAAAGGCATTCAAAAGCCGGAGTGTAAATTTTACAAAAGCCACCTTAACTAAGCAAGGAATTCGTGTTTGTCCTGTTACCTCCGATGACTTCAGAAAAGCGACAGCTTTTCTTGAGCAAAACTCCATAAAATACCATTCTTTCTGCCATGAGACGGACAAACCTCTAAATGTAGTGTTTAGAGGAGTCCCCGTCTCATGCACAATGGAGGAAATCTCCGAAGAGTTAACAGAGCTTGGTTTTCACCCGGAGGGAGTAACTCGCATGATGTCGGGCCATACCAAGGCCCCCATCCCGATGGTAAAAGCACGATTCCCGAAAACAGAAGAAACCATCTTTTCAATCAAACGGCTGCAATACATCAGCGTTAAGGTGGAACCTCTTAACAAAAAACCTGAGGTTCCACAGTGCCACAAATGCCAGGGATTCTGGCACACTAAAAACTTCTGTCATGGACAGGCCCGCTGCGTGAAATGCGGTGCCGAGCACCTCTCAAATGAGTGCAAGAAACAGAAAGATACCCCGGCGACGTGCGCCAACTGCAATCAGCCTCATGCTGCAAACTACAGGGGATGTCCAAAATTCCCCAGACTACCTAAAAGCACTGCTCAACCCAAGCAATCCACCCCGGTAACCCAGAGCGCATCCTACGCTCAGAAGGCTGCCCCTAAAACAACTCTTACCCAAGTTTCTGCCTCACAAGGTCAGTTTCAGGCCCTCATGGACCGACTGGCTGCCTTCGAGGCGAAATTTGACGCCCTGAATGCTCAGTAAACTCCTCCCTCTTTCTTTTCCCTGTCCCTTGTCTTTGGAGTCCTTTTATGGACAACAAAATTCGCCCAGTTAATACCCTCTGATCCGAGGACCATCTGGGTATGATCCAGCTCTCCAAAGGCCCCACAAAAGACCAAAAATTCAAATTTTGGACTAAGTACTTCTTAGGATGGTACCCGGTACCTACAGGAAGGACCCGGGTACCACCCACCCCTGGCCTCTCGGCCTAGCCACTTAAAAATCCGATTTCTGGATTGTCCCGAGTCACTGGGGCAAGGGCCCCAGCTTCTCAGTCACTTCTTAAACCCCACTCCGCTAAGCCAGATTTCAGGCTAAGCCAAAAACTTCAAAACCCCAAACAACCGTGATAGCCAACATGGCAAACACGTAGTGAGGACTTGCTCAGCCAAAAGGAGAGCGAGGGGTGGTTGGCAAGCCTAGGGGGAGTTCGGAGGGCCTGTAAGCCCTACGGGATCCTTCCAGGTGGGACCCTTACTACTACTAGTGCTTGTCCCACGGCCAGTGCTGACATCGGTTGAAAGTAGAATATCAATAAAAATACATGATCAACTACAGTGCGGAACTGATAGAGTACTACGCGTTCTTCACTGTAGTTGATCATACATTTTTATTGATACAGCTACATTTGACGGATATCAGAGATAACCGTCAGTAGAACCTACGATTGTTTATGAAGGAGCGAATCAAAAAATAAAAACAAGGTTTTGGAAAGCATACATTTTTTTATGCAAGATATATATATTTTTACCCCAACCCATGAAGGGGACTTTATAACCAAGAGTAAAATAATTTTATGTTTTCAATTTTTTTACTTAAAAAGGGCAAATCCTATTAATATCGACATAGAGTACTTTTGTATAAAAATTCTAAGGTTTTATGGTTAGGTCCAAAAAATGTTAAATTAAGGAATAAAAACGTTAGAGGAAATATTTGTATTTAGGATAATACAATATATAAGTCCTCTAAATACAAGTATCAAGATGTTTGATACACCAGTAAAAGTATATAAAAATATTTTAAACAGTTTTAAAAATATTTGGTAAAAAACACCTTCAGGACTTCTCTTTAATCAGCCCCTAGCCCCATTAGAAAGCATTTTTCAGGTTTTGATTTATATATAAACACTTTTTATCTTATTATATGCCCCGTGGGCAGCTGTCAGGTGGGGAAGCAGTAAAAGATCTTACTCGTCAAGTGGCCAATGCTTGCAGTATTAACACCCTGATATAATATGTAATATTATTATCAAAATATGAGATTTCGCAAATATTGTCTAATAGTACAATACAAATAGTAAAAATACAACAAAATATGCCAGTGTCAATTTTATAATTTTCCAAATAGTCAACACAAGCTGATTCAAAGCAAAACATTTAAAATAATAATATAAAATTTTTATTCACAATTATACTTGGTATTGCTTTTAAAAACCGCAGAAACTATACAAACTATTAAAAGTACTTTTATTTTTACTACTAATAGTATTAATTTACTATTAAGTACTATAATTTGAATTCTTTGAGGAAAAAAGAAACACATACTCAAGCTTGAGTGCTATATGCTGACCAAAATTACTTATTACGAGTTTTTAAATAAAAAAATATAGTCTTATAAATAAACAAAGTTAAAAAGGTTGGCCGCATCAAGAGTAGAACTCGGGTTGCCGGCATGTAAGCTCTGTTCTTTACTGAATATGCACAATTTCTAACCAAAACATTTAGTAATCTGTGCACAATTTATTCAGTTTTATGTAAATACACCTTTGGATCAAAAAATAAGTGAGTTTACTGTGCTTTTTGTTTTTTATCGTATTCGGTAACGCAAAAACCTGCTAATAAGAGCTAATGGTTTCGCAGATAAATGACACTAAATGTCACTTTTGAAGTCTTGCTCATAGCCAATATATAGAATATGTAATAGAAATGTTGTGAGCGAATTTCGGAACATCTTGTATAATTTAAGAGTAGAATTAGCTATTAAGCAACTCAGAACCTTTTATTAGGCTGGTTAGGATAAAGTACATTTTTTATGTAATGCGGGCTTGCCCTGAGATAAAAAAATGGAGTGCTGCTAATTTAGGAAAATCGAATGTTTAGTATCATTACTTAAAAAGGTTGAAAATCAATTAAGATATTTCTACATTAGTCTTAATAATAAGTACATATGCGTATTGAACGCTTTATTTTTTTAATACTTGTTTTTCCCGATTTTTTTTATGTTTTCCACTTCTTTGCGCCATATAGTAATTATAAGCCATAAACATATTAAGGCATATAAAGGCTTGTGGCGAAATATAGATAAAAGTTCTGATTTTTTGGAGTTTTTCTTTATTTTGTTATAGGTAATCTTCCAGTTCGTAGTGGTTAATAGTTCTAAGTATACTCAGTTACTATACCTCAGGACTAGAACCGAAGCGTTCCCATTGTAAAGAGTATAATGACAGGAAGTTTATAATAGTATATACAAGATAAAGGCTGCAAAAACAAATTAAAACCTCTCTACTTAAGAAACACAGCGGTATTTTATTTTAAAAATTTTTATACAAGAGCATAAAAATAAACAACTAGACCACTTAACTTGCGACTTGTCGTTAAACGCGATCTTTGCTTTTGTGTTCTTAAGCCTCAGATAAATTGTCTTTAAAAAACAGATCTATATTTTTCTGGAAGCCTAAAAAAATAAAAAGCGTCATTGCTTTAGACGATGCCTTAAAAGTAACTTTGGAAAAATATAAAAAAGTAAATATGAATTTGAATTATTAAAAAGCCAACTATAAATAAAAAACAGTTATCCGCTATTTTAATTTACTGGTGCAGGCGATCTCTTCTCTTTCTCGCGACCCTGCAATCAGCTGATCGTCATTGGGGGCGACTCATTGACGGTGCGGTCGCCCAGAGCGTCCACTGGCCCCCCATCCATGCCGCCTCTCACGGGTGGTCCGCGTTGAGCCGGCCGGCTTCGTGTGTGGTAAGGCACGGGTCTGTCATACCCCGCGCGCGGCTTAATTTTACTCAGTACACTCACAGCCTACTGTTTTCAGTTTGGGGTTATTTATAAATATAAAAAATAATGTAAAAAAGCAAAATATTTTGTAGCAGTAATAATAGCCCAAATAACTACCTAACTACAGCACAAAAAATGTGATCCGATGTAAATTGACAAATTTGATATTATATGTTTTCTGGTTCTTTGTTCAATTTAAACAAAAATAATTTATATTGTGAACCTATTCTTGCATGGTAATTTATTCGTAAATATATTTATTTCCATGGCTGTATTGGAAAAATGGTATAAGCCAAAAAAAATGTAAAAATTGACTTAATGTTCAATAAACAATAATTAAAATAATAATTTAAGTTTTCTTTTTAAATATTTTGGTAATTCTGAGAGGTTTTTAATTAAAAAATTCCCAGAATTGCCACAATGTTTTAAAGAAGATTTTGAATTATTTTATCTACGATTTGCAAGATATGTGATTATTATGTAACGCATTTTAGCATATTTGCGTTGCATAATGAGTCTTACTACCGCGCTAGTGCGGTAATGAATCGTAGTGCGTTCATTACCGCACTAGTGCGGTAAATTCTTATTATACATATCGCATTTTGACAAAACCAGTATTTTTGGACACATTTTGTATTATTTTTTATTATTGTTATTATACAATACAACTTATATTTTAAAATAATTATTATAAATATTGAAAATAAAATTTACACCAGAAGCAACCTTAGGCATATTCTAAATCATAAAACTTGTTGGGTTGATGCCTGGGGAATCGGCATTAGCTGCTGCAGCCGGGGGCGAGGTACAGAAACTGTAGCAGATTGAAGGTTCCGCACCCATTTTTTTTTTGCTTAAGAGGTATCAATATAACAATAAGCCACTGTCTAACCACCACTAGCGGAAACAGTACCGGTCTGCTTAATTCCCGGGTGTGGCAAAACGGAAAAGTAGTATAGTATTCGGCATGCTGGCCAAACGTATTAATACCAACGGGCTGGCGTATGCAAATGCCCTTTCTGTAACCTACAAAAAATCTCCTGTGATCCGTAAGTGTTAGACGGAGCGATTTGTATTTTTGGATAATCTTAACCATGCCTCCTTGAAATTCTCCAGATTCATGAAAAATTCCCTGGAAATTTTTGTTTTTGTGTTTAAAATTTCAATATGGAAAACCTTCCCTTCATCTTTGACCTACTGCACAAAAATTGGGCCATTTCTTGTTTTCTACAAGCTCCAGCAATGCCAATGATTAGCCCAACCCGTAACAAAGGAAAATAAACTTAAGTGTAGTACGCTAAAACTCACTACAACTTTAAACTCGTATTTTTTTGGCAGATATTTTTTTAAAATATAAAAACTTTAGATTCTTACCTTAATAAGCAAAAATTTTTCATCATCGGCTGTGACAAGGAAGTGGGCAAATTCTCCTTTTGACAATGTCTTACTTTTTTTCGGCTTATATTCTTCGCTTTTTCGTTATAGGAGTGCTTGTGCTAACTTATATCCAAATTGTTCTTTGTAGCGATGACTGCTCTGACTATTGAGTAAAAAGCCCATAGGCTGGAGCAACTGTGTTTCGTCGACATCGTCTTGAAACAAGCCAGGAAACCTTTTTCTTGAAAAATATTATTTTTTTTTTCGGAACACCAATCGACAAATTTTTGGTACACTCGTTCGTATTTTCCTTTTGATTTTGACGGCAACAGCGAAGAGACTGCTACTTGCGCCGTCTCTTCTATGTCGGAGGAAAAGGAATAATCAGACATCAGGGCTGGGATTCTGTAAAAATATAAGGAAAGAGAATGTCAAAATAGGGATTACATGTCCTTGTTGCCCTTAAAGGTAACTCATAAGTTTGTCACTGTCTTGAAAGAGATAAAGAAAAGGAATGTCAAAAAAGTTGCTTACAGAATCGGGCCTCCTACTTATTTCTGGTTAAATATCGCCAATGCAAAATTCTCGCGTTAGTGTGATGTTTATTAAACATCACACAAACGGCCTTGTCGACATAGTAATTGAATGACAAAGTAGTTTGATTTTTTTGGACCCAAAACAGGTAGAGGTACAGGTAAAGCTATACCTTGCGGCACTGCATGACGTGAACAAATTTTAAATCACAAAAAATCATGTTTTTACTAATATTTGCGGTCGTCGATAAAATTTTGTATATTACTCGTGCGGTATCAGTGCTTTACAATACTCGTGTGATTACTCCGACTCGGTCTACGACCTCGTCGAGGCAATATTTAACACTCGTTATTGCTATGAAGTTCATACCAGACTTATCATACTATTAATTATTATTTTCTTTGCATTAACCCATTTATCACATTTTTTGACTTATCCCACTTTTCCCATACACGCACCAATGGCAATTATTTATTTGATGATGAACGGTAACCTAATATTTCACTTATATTTTTGAATGTTGTTTTATTTTCGTTTTTTTTTTTGAGATTCACCGATTTAAGTTAAAATGTGCTTTTTTTGGCCTCATTTGCTTACCCATTGAGTGGTCCGGCGTCGTCTGACAGGCTACGCCAATCAAGCAATTTCATCCACTTACCCGTTGCTCAACCTATTTTTTTTTTCTATTGGTCGATATCATATTTTCACAGGTTTAGTTATATTTCTTTATAAAGCGTATGCGATGGTAGTTATAAAGAAACTGTTGGCGAGTACCCAACAAAAACACTGAACTTTGGCGGTTGCTGAAACCATACTTTATATTTATAATTTTTTTTTATATTCTTTTTTTTTGTTTATATAGAGTTTAAAGAGAAATATTATTAAGTGCAGAATTTGTTTTTAAATATTTGTTAATAAATTGAGTTTTTTACTATCAATATATATATTATATATATATATATATATATATATATATATATATATATATATATATATACAAAATATATATATATATATATATATATATATATATATATATATATATATATATATATATATATATATATATATATATATATATATATATATATATATATATATATATATATATATATATAATATATATATATATATATATATATATATATATATATATATATATATATATATATATATATATATATATATATATATATATATTATATATATAATAATATATATATATATATATATATTATTTTTTATAAACATATTTTTTTTATATATAATAATAAAATATATTTTTATATATATATATATATATATATATATATATATATATATATATATATATATATATATATATATATATATATATATATATATATATATAAATACAGAATGTAATAAACATGGGTCCGAATGCTTCGCTTGATAGATTACTTGAGATACTATTTTAAGCAATAAAGATTTATTTTCTGCTGGACAAAAAAAATTAGAGGTAGAGGATTAGCAAGTAAAAGACCAAATAAAACTAAACTATATTTACAAACTGAGGAATAGGGGGAAAAATTAAATTTCAATCATGTTTAAAGTTTTTTGTCTTTTATAGTTTATTTCACATTTCCCGAAAACCCGTGGAGATATTGAAATGAGTTTTGGTACACGCAAATGTATAATTATGGGTCACATTTACATGTACAAAATTGTTTTCTAAGGCACTTATACCAGTGGCGTTCATGTCGGCAAGTCCTTATTTTTAGCCAAGAATCCTGTACGCCACTGGTTTTCGCAAGACTTAGTGTTGCTTTCTTAAATCCAGTCTAATTCTGCTTAAAAAGTACCTTTTGGCCATTTTCGTTCTGACTTACCGTTTTCGAAATAAAAATAAAAGTACACTATGCCAATCTAAAACGTATTACAAATTAACTGAAACAACCCAAATTAAAATCGCTAGGAACTTTATGTCATTCACTTTTGTTTGACAATAAATTTAAGAGAAATTAAAATAGCGTTTACAGAAAATACCAACTATATACATTATTCTTTTTTAATTACGATTCCGAAAACAGATTATACGGATAATAAATTGATTTTTATTTTAAAAACGGTAAGTCAGGACGAAAAAGTACAGGAGGTACATTTTAAGCAGAATTAAACTGGCTTTAAGAAAGCAATACAACTTTTTGCAAAAACCAGTGACGTACAGTTTTCTTTGCTGAAAATAAGAACTTATCGGCACGAACACCACTGATGTAAGTGCCTTAGAAAACAATTTTATCATGTAAATGTGACTATAATGATACATTTTGTCCAAAACTCATCTCAATACCCCGACGGGCTTTCGAGAA